>JBAWJQ010002103.1:0-148701 GCA_037783105.1 Bactrocera zonata
AATACCAAAAGCTCCATCAGGACCGGGAAGGACCTCTCCATGTCGTTCGATACCAAACAAGGTTTCATAACAAAGAGACTCGCTATCGTGTGACTTTTTCAATGTACCACTGGAGAAAATAATTCGAGCTGCAGAGCTGAACAGAGAACGAAACATCACCTGCCATCAAACAAACAGTCGTCGCACTCGCGACTAGCCTTCCACGTTACTGTTAACAGTCATAACTTCGAAGTCGTATATAATTTCGTCTATTGGAAACGAGCATTAACAGCAACGTTAACCTTGAAATCCAACGCAGAACAACTCTTGCCAACAGGTGCTACTTCGGACTGAGTAGGCAATTGAGAAGTACAGTCTTCTTTCGACGAAAAGGTAGAACGACTGGCGTGATGTTGTAAACTCGGTTATAACCACAACCAGCCAAGCCATGATATATTCGTAAATGGTTGAGATTTAGGCTCCTTAAAACTCTATCCAAAGAACTGTACAGTAGGAATAAAATCCATATTTATTCAAATAAAAGTCACGTTATCTTGAACTGTAGTGTATATTTTATAAAGGTCTTCCAAAATTGTGTAAAAATTTAAGGCTCTGAAACATAACTGAGTTTTCTTTTTGCAACAATTTTGATATATGTCATGCCGTGTGCATTCACATGAGAGCTCGACAACCCAAATTAATGTACACAATCCGCACAATTTTGCACTGCTATAAGCAGCCTTTCACACTCCGTCACTTTGAATAGGCTGTTGAAAGTTCTTCATGGCGGCACAACCACATTAAGTACTTGAATTATTAATACTCACACCACATTTCAATAATTTGTTTCTTGCTACGCTTTGTGGCGTTTCGCTGACACTGAAAATTAACCTCGGTAAATCGACTACACCTCGCCGTGGTCGGCATTTAGACACAGGTGCGCGCTTTTTTCCTTTTTTGTATTCGTTTTGCACCTTATCCTCAGCTTTTGGTATTTTAGGCGCACGTTAATGATTTTGCACATTTTGTGCCAGTGCTCGGCCGCCAGGATAACAGGTTGCCAGGTAAAAAAAAATTGAAGCAAAAACATTAAACATCCTTGTCGGCGCGTTTAACATATGCCACATCAAAGGCTGCAGCTTTAAGCGAGCGTAAACACATTTGTGGCAGCCGGCTGCTTGTGTCGAAAGGATATTAATCGCACTGGAGCGTTGCAAGACAGGATGTGGAGCAGCGCGTGTTGTCTGCCGGCGATTTAACCCCTACGTATTTACACACCTACAAGCTTTTTAGGCGTATTTGCTTTGCCGGCGCAAGAAAGCTGGTCGAACAGGTGGATAAGAGCCTCAGCTGTGGCTCTAAAACAGCTGACCTATATGTTTTATGTGTGTGCTTGCCACAAATCGCGTCACTTCCTTGAAGCTGTTGCTTAGCAACATACAAAAGTGGTTTCACTGTCTGTGTAAATAACAAGATAATAAAATTGTATGATATCGAAAGCAGATAAAATTAAATGATTTTTAAATTGCCGGTAGCAGCTGAGTGCCCGACAAGAGGATGTGCGTTTACGTCAATTGGTGATTTGAATGGTTGCTGCATCGGGCTATAAGTTGCCTCCAAACAGGTGATAAAATTTTATTAAAGGCTTTTGTGTGTGAAATTTGTCTTGAGGGACTTGAAATTGTCACATATATAGTATATGGGATGAAAATAATATTTTATATTTTTTAATAATATGCTATATGATATATCTGATACCCATTTACCAGAAGAAGACCTCGGAGGTCCTCTAAAGTACACAATTTAGTCATGTCCCTCTGTATGTATGGAAACTTTTTTATTTATGAAGAGTATTATACATAGTTCGGTCCAAGCGAAGTTTTTCTTATTTTTTATCGGATTTTGAGCTTATATAGGGACTGAATGTCTGGACTGAAATGTCTTTCGACTGACCTGAGTTAGTTTTAAAAATATCAAAGTCTTATCCTTTTCTAGGGGTAGTAACTTTAACTAGAAAACTGCCAAAGTTTCATAACATTTCATACAATCGTTCTTATTTTATTGGTCTCTCGGTTATTCGGCTTGTAATATGACTGATAAATTGAGAGAATTGTGCTATGAACTAGACCACAACTCTAGTATTTGTCAACTTTTGCCCTTGTGACCGATAAAATAAGAAAGAGAATTATGCTAAGAACTAGACCTCGTATACTATATAGTATTTCCCTTTTTTTGTCCCAGCGACTAGTGTTTTCTCTCTCGCCAGAAACGAAGTAGCTCATTGGAAGGAAGATCTTACTTAAATGAAAAAGGCAGATCTTGTATTTAGGTGTGGTGGGAGAAGAGGAGTGGTAAGCGATTTTGTGGATGAATTAAAGCTTGCATGGAGGTTTAGTGTCAAGAATTATGTATCCACTCCAATTTTAGGTTTTCTCATCATTCCACCATCTTCTAGGCGGAAGTGATTGTCTTTACGGTAGAATAAATCTACCACTACGGAGCTCAGCCTCCTTCAAAGCGGCGACTATCCACTCTGATAGTAAGGCGGCGATGTTAGCTTTGAGCTCGCTAACTGCATACTTGAGACTAGCGAAAGGATGACTAGATTCCTTAACTCGGGCATCGAGTTACTACATGATAACATTAGTTTGGGTGCCTGGCCTCAGCGGTATTTAAGGATTGCCTTCTGGTGGTGCCTGTTAGCTACTAGCAGCTGTGCAAACTTATTTTGAAGGCCTCGAAGCTTCTTACTATCAAATCGGTATAGAAATTCGGGACCGTTACAAAAAAAAAGTCATATTTTTGGTCATTAACACAACGTTGGGTCCAAGACTTCTCAGGCCGCATAGTACATACTATGCTTTTGGGGGTAGTTTTTTAGGCAATTGAACGTCTGATTCACGCAATTGAACGTCTGCTCCATCGTCATCGGGTAAACGCGTCCGCCATCTCCTGCCGTTATGCTTTCACTGCCATTCAGCAGGCTGGCGAATGTTCCCTTTATAATTTTAGTATGCTGTGGGCATCAGTCCCTAGATCGCCTCTGGGGGTTCTGCAAGAGAATGCTCCGGTTTTAAAACCTTCTGTTAGTCGACGCATCTTTTCGTAGAAATTTCGAACATTATCTTTGTCGGCCAGTTTGTCAAGCTCTACGTAGTTAAGCATTTCGACCGCTATCTTTTTTTTGCCTGCAAATTCTTTTCGCTTCCCTCTTCAGCTCTCGGTTCTGAGGGTCGATTATATTTTTTATGTTAGTCCGGTTTAAATTTGATCAGATCACATAAGGAATTTTAAAGCTTAAAAAGTTTACTCCGTGTGAATTACAGAGTGAGAACATTCAGTATCCGTCATTGCTGTCATTGAGTCATTGAAATCAAATTTCCCCAGCAAACTGATAATTAAAATATATTTATTTCTTTATTTAAATTAAGAAAACGAAATTTATTTGTGTTATTTTTTTATCAACAACTGAAATTTGTAAAATTAAACTGTCGACAGTCAGTTTAACCAAAAATAGCAAATACACTCATTTATGGACAACAATGCCTTAACAGCAACAAATTGCATAATAAATAAATAAATAAATGCATAAGTAATACAATATATTTGACTAGCATTGATTTCAATAGGAAACGCTCGAATTCGCGGCAAATAAGCAAACGGCAAACATTTGTAATGAATTCGAATTTCAATTAAAGCGCACAAAAACTAAAAACTGAAAAAAAAATATGGTTTTTATTGACTCGTTTGCGGTGCATTTAGCCAAAAATAAAAAGCGTAGACTTAAATGTAAATATACATAAGTGACTATATATGTAGATAAACATACATATTTATACACACTACTTCTTTATATATTTACAAACAAATACAAAAAAAAAAAAACAAATGCGCTTTTTATGTCAAAAAGAGTCAAACCAAGTCAAATGTCTATTTTATGCAAATTGGCGAGAACAGTGGCAATATTTGACAATCAAATGTTAACAAATATTTGTGTTGCATGTGTTTGTATGTTTACATTTTAATAAACTTTGTTATAAAGTGTAATAAAATATTAAAAATAATTATGTGTTGTATTAAAGAAAACTGTAAAAATTCTACTATGACACTTGATTAGCTGTCCAAAAGTTTGTATGAGTAAATGACCCGTTGCCATTATGCTCCAACCATCACTTTATGACTGCGTCACTGTATTAGCGGCAACCGATTGAGGTTATGAGGTACGCTACTGCAGTTCTTCGCACCTTCATGTGTACACATGTACTAATAACATTACAGTTACATGCCTTTATGCACAGTTATACTAATATTGTTGCATATTATATGCAGTCATATACAGGGTGATCATTTAGAGATCATGAAGAAAGCATAAATAATCCGATCTACGTTATGGCACTTTAAAGGTATTCGGTTAATGGCATTTTGTGGGAACGGCAGCGGTCTGCAATTTTTACTCAATTTACAGCGGACGGACTGACAGGCGAGACAGACAGTCACATGGATTTCAACTCATTTCGCCATCCTTGATCATTTGTATATACTTATACAATCGTATATCTATTATAAAAGGTTCAGAGGCTCTCTGCACTGAGCATGGCGGAAAGGCTTTAAGAATAACAACAACGGCGGCTCTTCAACTGGTATTGAAACTGCTACCTAGAGACCTTTTCACTGAAAATTGCACAGCAAAATCGGCAGGAGGATTACTGACTGCAGAAAAATTTACATATAGAACCTTCGGCATAGCTCGGTGGATAATGACGGTTTGGCAAAAACCGACTACATGAACCCACTTTTCAATTGGGAAAGAAGTTTCAACCTTCTAAACAATAAAACATGAGAAAAGATGGTTGATAAAGGTATGTTAGCTACGCCTAACACTCTAAAAATGTATACGGTTGGTTCATAAATGGACTAAGGAGTTGGTGCCGGGATATATTGTCCAGGCTTTGGCAGAGTTAGGCCTTTTAAGTGCCCGGATCACTGCAGTCTATTTCAAGCTGAGGTCTCTGCTACTGAGAAAGCCGTGGAACTGACCTCTATTGCTCCGGCAGCAATTCCAATGTCAACATCAAAGTATGTATACAGCCAAGCAGTAATCAAGGCAGCAACTTCGCATCGTATTTCGGCCAGAAGTGGCTTGAAAAGCAGAGCAGCAGTGAGGAGATGTCCTCAGAAGCAAGCCTTCACTTCGACCGAGTGCCAGGTCACAAAAGCATCGAGGGAAATGAAATAGTGGAAAAGATAACCAAGAATGGTGTGTGCTAACACCCGAAAACGTGATCAACATTGAAAAACCCATGCATTGTTATACTACGATCTGGACAGAAGCATGTTAAAGAATATCAAAACTCGATGATTCGAACTACCTGGGTGCAAAACTGCAAAAGTCATGGGCAAAACGGTAGATCGGAAATACACGAAATTCATATTGGCATTCGATAAAAGAGACTGCAGAAACGTGTTCCGAATACTAACTGGTCACTGTCCAGTGGTGACCCACGCCCGAAGAATGGGGCAGACAGATCGAGAAGATTGAAGAAAATGTCAAGAGTAAGGCACCAGATAATCAATAGAGAATCTCTTGTCCATTTTTTTCGCATTGGCTAGGCTACGCTTTAAACATTTGGTGGGCCCACAGTATGAGTCACCGAAAGAGATATCCATAGTGAGGCCACAGAATTTATTGAAATTAGAGTCAAGCACAGGCATTCTTAAGTCTGACTATTCCTCATGGACTACGGAACTGAACTCCATCTGGTAGCGCAAAGGACCAAAACTGGTCTATGTGGCTTATTGGTCTACCAGACTAACCTAACCTATGTCTATCTCGATTAGTTGTAACGAAATGTTGCAAGAGTATGAAAAATAACGTTAACTCCAGCTGCACCGAAGCCCTAAGACCCTTCATATTCGTATTTTTTATAGTATATGAGGGTATAAAAGATCTTTTACTTGATCCGATGTGAATAATTTCTTTGGAAGTTGTAGCGATGCCATGAGCAATAGTTGATATTTTACTTAAGCCACTATGTCTATCACGACGTCAAGTTTACCAATTATTTCGGGTTGTTAGATTCATTTTTCTACTGGTAGTCGTGTAGATCGCACATTCTGCAAGTCCTAAAATATGGTGGACTTTACTTCTTCGGCTGATAGGACTTTTTTCACTTTCTCAGGAGCGTCTTCGACGAGTGAAGTCTACTCCTTCGTGCCGGTAGCGTTCTCATGCCCAATGGTTGAGGCAGTAGCTGACTTACCCGATAGTTGAGATGCCGCTGTCTCGTCTGTCAGCCGTCTGTTAGTATGAAATCGTTGACTTTTACCGTATTTTCTTCTGTTGTAACCGTTTTGGACTTTAAACTTTTGTGTAAGGTATTTTCTAAATTCAATTACATTTTACTACACCCTGTATATATTTAATTCACACCCAATATTTGCTTAAGTGACTGCTAAGTTGACATTCTAACGCCTAGTCACCACTCATTTGCCTACTCATTCGTCTACCAATTCCGTTATTCTAGCAATTTTGTTGCAACGGGCGTTTGCCTAAACAGCGGCACTTTGTTACGGTGCTTGTTGCCCAAAGAAAAACCTGTTGATATGTCGTGAATGCCAATCAAAAAGCAATCAATGGGAAATGCATCCAAAAAATAAGAGAAAAAGCAGTGCTTGAAGCCAACTAACTAACTAATGTATAGACTAACCAAATGTGGCAGGAACCTTGGCGAGAAAGTCTGGCGTTCATGGTAAAGGTCGGTCCCAACGATTTGCCACAAAAAATATAAATAATATAAAATTTTGAGCACAATAAATGAGACTTTCCGTTCACCATTTGATAGCAAATGCAAGCAGACGGTTAGTAAATCATTGTCTTCTCTCCGCTCCATAATGCAATTTGCATAATTTAAAGCTTAGCATGCAATGCCATGAGATGCGTCGGCTCGGGAGGCGCAGCTGTCTAGAAGTAGCGACGAAATTTTTCATTTTAGAACGGAAGTTATTAGTGAGCGTGCGCATCAATCGTTGACTTTACATTTGTATGTGTGTAGTGTTTTTAGGGAGTGTTGTTAGGTTATGTGCCCACATAACTGTTCGCTCAATGATGTGTGTAGCTTCTACTTATGCATGCTTGCTTTCATAATTACTTAGTTCTTCTTTTTTCTGCTCACATTTCAGTTTCTGTGGCGTTTGAAAACCGATAGGCATAAATTCTTTGCTTAACACCTCGTCATTTACATATCCATTAGCGCAGGTAGACGGTGCGCTTATCGTACAGTTATCAGTGCTGCATTAGCTTTACAATTTAATTAAGCTTTCTTGTGTCTTTCGATGTTTGCTTTTCATTCATGAGCGGAAGTTGTGTTGCCGAACGACAGAGGATATCGAATTAATTAAATCTATGGAGAGCGTTGATTTTTTCTGGGAGAAAAAAATATTAAATTTCTTGAGAATTCGTTTTAGAATGGTCTGTAAAAGTGTGTAAGTGAGCTAATTTAGAAAAAAATAATTTTGTTTTCTATTTATTCAGATTCTTTTCATCCCCTTGAACTTAATCATAAGGCCAGGTTAAAGAAGCCTCTAAAGATAATTCTTCTTCTTTACTGGCGTAGACACCGCTAATTCGGTTATAGCCGAGTTAAAAACCGCGCTCAAGTTGTTTCTTCTTTTCGCAATGTGGCACCAACTGAAGATACCAAGCGAAGCCAGGTCCTTCTCCACCGGTCCCTCTAACGGAGTGAAGGTCTTCCTCTACTTCCCCCGGCGGTTACTGCCTGGAATACTTTCAGAGGTGGAGTGTTTTCGTCCATTCGGACAACAAGACCTAACCAGCGAAGCTGATGTCTCTTAATTCGCATAAACTATTAAAGCTTGGTCTTTGTTCGTCGATAGAGGACTTAACTTTTCAATTGGCAACTCAGTTCAAAGTAGCACCTCTTGGCAAGAATGATTCTGCGTTGGATTTAAAGGCTATTATTGTTGTTGGTGTGGCACCAGTTAGTGTGTTAAAAGCAGAGATCATGGTCAAATCGATTCAGATCTTAAGCAATAGTAAAACAATTTTTTTTGTGGAAGACTCGGTTTGTTTTAACACGGTAACTATATTAAATAAAAAAGGGTTTACACTGATCATTTCGACCTTCCAACTTTTCGAGATCTATTTTGTAGTACGATTTGCGCTTTGCTTCAAAATGGGCCTCAGTTTTAGCGACCATCTTTAATTCGACGAAACTTTTTCTCAGCGAACATTCTTTTGAGACCGACTGTCGATTGGACTTTGGAATGAAATGATGGAGCCATGTTGAATTCATTATCACATATCGATGATAAAACTGAGGTTTATTACGTTGTAACATCTCCAAACATTGCTCCGAATTATCCACTCGTCGTTGTGAAACCCACTTTGTACAGAGCTTTCTCATACCGAAATACTCAGTCAAAATATAATCAGTATATTTCTTTGATATCTTTAGAGTCTTAACTCTTCGAAAATCTTCACTTTACGGGAATCCGAAATTATTTTGAGAAATTTTTCTGACGTTTTCGTCGTTAACAAACTCTTTTGGGCGTCCACTGCGTTCACCGCCTTTGGCGCTAATTTCACTACGTTAAAACTTAGCATTCTAATCCTTGATGGTTGTTTCCCCTAGCGCAAAGTCCAAATAATGTTGATCAATTCAAACTTTGGCTTTAGTATTATTTTTCTCTCAAAAAGCAATGCTTTATTAAAACAAGAAATTTCTTTTTATAATCCGACAGTTTATCATTTATACAAAGTACCTTCCAAAGTAAACACGACTTTCAAAAAAAAAACGGAACAAATAATCTCCTTTTGCATGGTCCAAAAGCATGTCGGGCGAGGTTTTAGCTCGTCGGCCGGTATGACCGCCAGTATGCTGGTGCAAACCTCATAAATGGCCTCTATGTCTGCATACCGCCTTCTTTTCATAGGAAAATGCATTTTTCCGAAAAAGAAGAAGTCGCACGGTGCCAAAACAGGTGAATACGGGGAGTGGCTAATGGTCAAAATGTGATTTTTGGTCAAAGTCGGTCACAAGCATCGAATCGAATGTTGAATTCTGAGAAATTTTTGGTCGTCAGTCAATTTGTGCGGAACAAACCGTTCACACGCCTTTCGTAAGCCCAAATGTTCGGTCAAAATGCGATAAATCGATGTTTTGGACATGTTCAATTCCATTTCCATGAATTTCAATGATGATTTCGGCTAATTTTTGATGAATTCTCGCACAGTTTCGATGGAATTTCCGGTGATGACGGATTTTGATTGGCCCACATGCTGATCGGCATTTATGTCCTCACGACCACTTTGAAAACGTTGAAACCACTCGTGCATTCTGCTATGCGATAGGCAAGCATCGCCATAAACTTGTTTCATCAATTAAAACGTTTCGGTTAAAGTTTTACCAATTTTAAAACAAAATTGAATGTTGCCTCTTTGTTCGAAGCTCATTTTCGCACCGATAACACAAACATACTGACATTTATAACGTTAACTTCACTTCCAATCAATGAAATGTCATGAACTTCTCATTGGACAATCGATAAAGATAGCAGATTCTAACGCACCAGTCGACGTATACTCGTAGATGGCCTGTCCTCTGGCGTCAAGCGAGGTCATGCAATTGGTAAAGCAAGGGCGCGATAAGCGTTAAGAAAGGTCCGTTCATTGAAAGTCTAAACTTTACTAAACTCGAACCTGAAATGTATACGATAGTTCTCGAAAGTCATTTTAAATTTTTCAGAGAATATCCCTTTAAACACGCATTCTAACCAGTTTTTCAATAAGAGCGCTTCAAAAGTGTGACAATACATTCGACGCCATTATGTATGGAACTCGATTTCTTTCGCATGGCCACCACGGGCACGCATGCAGAACTCCAGACGCTGAACCCAATCTTCGTCGGTTTTAAAGGATAAATCGACCGGTATTGCTGCAATTTAATGTTCCATATTCCTTAGAAATTCATAAATCGCCGCTGGATGGTTGGCATAGACCAAAGACCCCACAGGAAATAGTCTAACGGCGTCAAATCGCACGACCAATTGACTGATTCATTTCGTGAGATAAAACGTTTACCAAACTTGGTTTTCAATAAATCGACTGTGACATTCGCTGTGTGGCTTGAGGCGTCGAGCTGTTGGAACCACATATTGCCCAAGTCCTTATCATCCAATTCGGGCCAAGAAGTATTCGGCATCAAACCGTACTTTTTTTGGGATGCAATAGTGACTCATGTTCATGTTGTTGTTTAGCCCAATTCGTGAACATACGACGATTCTGGTGGTCAAGCGGTTTCAGTTCTTGTGTCAATTTGATCTTGTAAGTATGTAGGCCAAGTTATTTTCGAAAAATACGCCACAACGACTTCACAGAGATGCCCAACGCTTGAGAACGAGGTGTAAAAGGTGTGATTCGAGTCTTGTTTATTTGATGCGCTAGCGGCAGCAATATTCTCGACACCACGGGCACTTCTTTATCTCACTGGCACGGGGTCATTGTGAACT
This sequence comes from Bactrocera zonata, assembly GCA_037783105.1. Lineage (NCBI taxonomy): Eukaryota > Metazoa > Arthropoda > Insecta > Diptera > Tephritidae > Bactrocera > Bactrocera zonata. Next base: position 10,507 of record JBAWJQ010002103.1, read on the forward strand.
GTACCTGTGGATTCAAATTTTTCCACTAGACGCTCAATTGTTGATCTGATGGGATGATAATGACGGCTATAAATTGGACGTAGGACTCTTAAAGTTGAGGCCACTGACTCCAAATTTCGGTAGTAAACTTTAATAATTTTGACTCGTTGTTGGATCGTATATCTTTCCATGATGAAGTGGTTTACTTACTGAAGAGAAATGCCAAAAGAGTGGCAAAAAACTATGGCGTCGTTTGCTGTTTATCGATATACTTTTGTTGGGTCCTCATTTAAAAACCCACTAAATGAATTCATTGCGAAGTAAGAAACATTGGGAATATATATTTCGACTTTAAATTTTTTTTACTAGTTTGTAGAGAAAAATACGCTGAATAATTTAAAAAAAAAAAAAAGAAAAAACCTTTTTCGAGTTGTTTTTGTCATGTTGGAATACAAAGAGTTTCCGAGTTTTTTTGTACAAGTATATATGCTTGTATTAAATTTGCTCCAAATTTATTGAAAACCATAATAAAGAAATAATTACTTAAGGCGTTTCCTATTAATTAATGTGTGCACGCCTTCATATCACCCCCAGCTGGTATATGTTATAAGATATTTTAGCAGTGTCCTCCTAAATCATAAAAACGCGAAACTTGAGAACTAACTGAATAACCGAACTATCAACTTTTTATGATATTTTTATGTAATTGTGTGGTCCCTCTGCGTTTTCCTATTGCTAGAAAATGCAAATATAATTATAGTTTACTGGCTCCACTTCCATCACTTTATTAAATAACGCAGTCGTGAGTGTCTCATAAAACGGGAGCACGCCTCATTTCCACACAACCCTCTTTTTACAAGCGGAAATATATGTATATACCATATATGTATGTATTAATACATACATATATAAAATAATAAATATATATTTTCATTTGCTTAACGCTATTAAACCAAGCCTTCTTTCCTTAATTGTAGAACTCCCTTCATTTACTCGCTGCTACTTCCTCCTGTTGGTCAACATTAATGTTGATTAAATTCTCCTTGCCACTCCTTACGTTTATGGCCAGTTGTTGCAGCATAAGTTAATGACTCGAACTTTATGCGAATATGTTTGTGTATGTTTTCCTCCCTTTGTTTTATTTTTTCTTGACCAAGGCATTGCGGCGTGCAACATATTTTCCTAATATCTCTCAGCAAGGAAATTTTTATGTTCAGTTGCTCATCACCATAAGCAGCCTTCAATTGCCTAATTGTTTTATTTTTTTTGTATGTGAAGTTTTTAGCTGGAAAACGCTTTCGTTTCTATTGAAAAACTTCGCTCTTTATTACTCGATAAAGTTGACAAAAATGTAGGCATTTAATACGCATCATCCGCTTAAATTAAAATAAGATTTCGAAAGTTTGATTTTTGCCAAAAATTCTGAGGATTTTAACACTATTTTCTCCCCTTCTGCTTACCAATAAACATATTTTTTATAGTCATGTACCCTCTTCGGATCGAATTCTTTAATAATATCGAGTTTGAAGCCGTATTTAAAGTGGTTTAGAGTTTGGGTTAAGGTTCTCAATGACTTTAGATGGTTTGGTCTCCTCCTGACGTCAGTGCCAGTAAATATTTTATGTAGGTATGCTGAATTTGCACTAGAGGCTTGATTCGGACACTAGTGGTCTCTTCCTAATATCAGTTCCACTACATAGGTATGCTGAATCTGCATCAGATGCTTGATACTGACACTAGGGGCATCAACTTTAGGTTGGAATTCGACCGATTTCCTTTAAAGCCAACCGCAAAGGTTCAAGTTCCTTAATTTCAGTATTGTAGGTTAAGACAAGGGCTCAGCCGGTTTTGATATATTTAAATACATACATACAGTTCTCGGGAAAAGATGTTTGTCTAATTTTTTTCTGATTTTTTGCAACATCACCGATTTTTTCGGTATAAAACTAGCCATGGACACAAGCTTCCTTATATTATGTATATTAAGACTTGGAATAGTCAAATAGTTTTGGAGATATCGAAATGAAATTTTGCACACGTGCTTTTTTCCCAAAGAAGCTACTGATTTGTCGGAGCCACTGATATTGGACTACTATAACATATAGCTGCCATACAAATTGAACGATCGGAATCAAGAGTTTGTATGGAAAACTTTTTCCTTTGACAAGATATCTGCAAGAAATTTTGTATGGATTATTGTCTAAAGAAATGGTGCAATCTCCGAAGAAATTGTTAAGATTGGATCACTATTGAATATAGCCGCCATACAAACTGAGCGATTGGAATCAGACTTTTGTATGAAAACTTTACCATTTCACAAGATATCTGCAAGAAATTTTGTATGGATTATTGCCTAAAGCAATGCTGTAACCTCAAAAGAAATTGTTCAGATCGGACTACTATAACATATAGCTGCCATACAAAATGACATATCAAACTCAAGTTCTGTCTGATTATCCTTAAACGTTTATTTATATCTGCTTAAATAAAACCTAAAGTAGCATAAAATTAATTTTTGTTGTTTTTAACTAATATCTTTAAGATGTATATACATACATATATGGCAAACACTCCTAGATATATTCATTATTGGGCGATGAAGCAGATAGGCCATCATGTTCATTCACATTCGCGCTTGAGTAAACAGTATTTTCATAATTTTACAATAAACTACACTCAATAAATATCAACGCGAAATGAAACGTATTACAATACGAAACAATAAGACGCGTCTCGTAACTTCCGAAATCACTGAGTTAAGAAACTGATAAGCCAACGGATACATAAACCCATGTGAAATTTGTGCGTCGCATCGTATTTCACTGCTCCTGCCACATGTCAAAATACACGACATTACGCGCATTTTCACCTCAGCCGCTCGCCACGCCCACGCGGCAGGCGCATACATGCACATGTGTGTATACTTATGTACATATGTGCCCCCGATATACCCACACAAATATTGTGCAATTCTTCAGCTTTCACTCACCTTGCTGTGGACATCCTATAGGCGTAAATCATAAATGACGAGCGCTGCGGCTATGCGTGTGCCTCGAAGGCGTGTTAAATGCAGATCCTTTTAATTTAAATTTCGTAGAAAAATTCTGGCTGATGTTGATGTTGACGTCAGCGAAGCGCTGAAGCGTTACGACAATACGCGAAACTCCTTTTTGACGAGATTTTTCGCCCACAAGTGGCGGCATTTAACGAGAAGTCTCTTCGCCGTTGAAGCAGTTATTTGAGGTATACGCTCGTTTATACTTACCTGTGTATGCCTTGTTGTAGTCATAAATAAATGCATACGATTCAGCAGATTTTTTGCGTTGACAATTTCGTTGGCAGCACCCATAAGTGAGCTGCTAATACTCGTATAGGGTGAGCCATAAGGAAAAAATACCTATGCTGGAGGTAGTATTTAAAATCGAACTTCAACTTGTTTTCTTTTCATTGTGTGAGTTTTTAACATTGCGGTTGCAAAACCCAGCGCACAACAATGGGGAGCGATGATTCACCTTCTTGCTTTAGCTCGCCTTCAAACGGATGTCCCTTGGCTGCAAAGAGGATAATTGGTCTAGAAGGTCGTGAGCTGCTTGAGTTATATATAAAATAATCATTTCCCAAGTAAATGGAGCTCAGAGAACTTACTTCACTTACGTGAACTTCTACACATGACTCCATAATTCAGAATCGAAATTCAGTGCAGAATAACTCTGACCAACTGGTACTACTTTGGACTGAGTAAGAAATTGAAAAGTTCTCTCTCGACGAATAAAGACTAAATTCTAAAAGTCCCTCATCAATCCAGATGAGATTCATATTTTTAAGGACACATTATGTACTCCCCAAAGCTATATATGACATTATAAGTTAATTTATTAAGACTTTGTGAGTCTTCGATTTATGGTTTTCAGAAGTTTGAACAACGTTCACAAAATATTTCTAGACGAGTTTTTCATGATCGTTCAGCTTTTCTTCAAAGCTCTTTTTCTTTATCAGTTGGCATTTTGTGGAGTAACAATTATTCGTTGTGAAATTTTGCCTCGCTGAGTTTGGGGGAATTTAGCATTTGTGATGTTGACTGCCCTTCTCTTCCATCGGTTTCTTCCCACCAACTCCATCGCCGGTATATGGATAGAGAAAGGCCGCCAAAGTTAAGTTTGGCGACTCCGTGATCCTAAAGATCCGGTATGAAGTCAAAGGATGTGAGGATATCCGAGTGTTCAAAGATGTGTTCTTTTAGGAACCCAGATTTCCTGAGTCTGATAACAACTTTCGCAGTCATACACATTCCGGCGATAGCTACAGGCAATATGTTCAAAATGGCGTTAAGTGGCATGGTTGGAATGGATTTCAGATCACAACACATGCTGATGAGAGCCGCCTGTTGAACGCTCTCGAGCTTCTTTACAAGTGTGTCTTTTCTAGAGCCCTCCATAGGATACAATTGGCTTAACTATGGTGTCGTGGAGTCAGAGGATAACTTTCGGTGAGAGATCCAACTTTTTTTCGATGGCTCCTCTACATCAGTGCAAGGCAATCGAAGCCATTTTGCATGAAAGCTTCCTATCCTATCTTAATTCAATATTGATTTAAGTTCTTCGAAGTAGTTGTAAAACATAATTTGGCGAATATGTTTCTAATTCCATTTTTTGTCCGAGATGAATATTTTAAGTTACTGTAAGCATCAAAAAATGTCAATCTTTACGATAAAATTGTGCGTTCCAAGATTGCGACACTAAGGTTGACAAATCCCGAAATACAAAAGGCAACCCACTTTTTTATAAATAAATAAGAAATATATTTTATAAGATGACTTTGTCTTTGGCATTACCACTTAACACTAAAAAAATGTTCATTTGTGCCTTAAGCACCACCCTAAAACTGTGTAAATTCATATCAGTTTTCCAAAAACTCTAGACGCTTGCAACACTGTATAAGTTTATTACAATTTATTAAGGATTTTTTCGTCACTTTTTCTCTTGTCACAAAAGCTTTAAGGGAAATTGCCATTGAATATTGATGAATAGCTGCATGAATGATGGGCGTCCATGGTACGCCTGATAGGCGTTAAACTATATAAGGCTGCGCATTGAAATTCAATATGACTGATTGACAAACGTGAAGTTCAATGTCGCCTAGACGCGACGTCAATTTTCATATTGTAAGCATTTATTGACTGAAGAGCAGTAACAAACAGCTGTGATAATGCGCAGTCAAAGGATCAGGGTTGCTTTTGACTGACACAAGGTGGCTATATTCAGCATTTTCGTTCGAGCTGATGGTTGGCAAAATATTCAATTTGGTGGACTAGGAAGGACAAGCCATACATTAGACAATTGTTTTGGAAGCGCTAAAAAAGATATACATGTCGTTCCGAGAGGAGCTAGTCAACCGTCCATTTTTGTGATAATTAAGTATGTACATCTGTAAAACAAGTTTTACTGGGAACAGGTAGTGTTGAAGGGAAAGACAGGAGTTAGATTACATATCTACAAGTTATGTTTTACAAAGCTTAGGTTATTGGGTATGTAAATACCTCTCAATGGGTGCTGAGCTTCCAACCATACCTTTACTATTTCTTCGAGCGACATTCTCAGTCCAAGTAAAGGCAAGTTTCTGAGATCACACTTTAAAAATCAACGAATTCTTTAGTGAATAAATTCTTGAAACGGCATTCAGAATTAATAAGTCTGAACCTTTTTTTTTTCTATAAAATTCAAAACATTATTTTAACTCAATATTTTTCTGCTAAGAGATAGTCATTAAATCATTCTGAGTAAAATTTAGGTATGAGTCATCTGATCAAATTTGACCCGGACTGAAAAAAAAATTTTTTTCTGTATTATCGCCTTCAAAATAGGCTCCTGAGTCAATACAAGCATGCCAATGCTTGATTCAACTTTCTTACCGGCTGGGAGGCCTTCATATTTTTTTACAGCGTCCCATGCCCAGGACTGATCTGTTTGATTATAGAGTTCTCAGCTAGGGCGTCAAGATTATTTTTTGCATTAAGTAGGCTTAGCAAAGTACATACATATGTAATGATATGGTTAGTGTCATGAGGGCACTCTATCCATGCAGGAGATAGAAGTACATTTTTTATGCCCGGATCAATACTGAAAGAGTTGTTGATAATGTTGACAGACTTGTTCACTGTCGAAATTTTAACTTCACCGAAAAATATGTTGAGATCTAGTCTTTATTCCTTCATCCGGTTGGTGAATAGGAATATAAGGGCTTAGACTCCTTGTAGAGAAGAAAAAAGAATGGTAATGGTCGATATTATCGTCATTAACAAAGGTAGATGAACGATTCACATGAGGCGAGATTTCGATGACTTCGAGACCTTCACTCATTTCTCTTTTCCCACTCAAATACTTATGTTCGTAATAAAATAAAATACCCAAAACACTTCTGCAAAAGTTTAAGTGTACCATTCCGGGTCAAATGTGATCAAGTGATATGTAAGTAACATCATCTAGGTATAAATATGTATATAAAAATCTAGTTTTGCGCGCGTTGACCACAAATTTAATGTGCCCACCAAACCACAGGCTGCTGAAATTCAATATTCTTCAAGAACACACTCGAGTACACATACGAGTTTGCACCATTTGTAACCACGCTAATGGCGGTATGAACAAAGTGTGCCTATCGAAATTGCGCACGTGACATTAATTTCCATGAGCGAAAGTCAAACGGCTGTTGTCGTCATCAAGGAGTAGCCGACGACAGTTTTGATATCATTCGTTATGGCGTTGATAGCGCCACAGCTGTGTCGGCGCCACGCGTAACCATACGCTGAACACCAACATAATATGGCTCCAACATACATACAAACGTACATATGTACATACTAATGTCTTAAGGTTTATCAAGAATTGTTTTGTCCAGCAATAAAAAAGAAAAAAATATTGATAGGACTTCAGTTTAATGTCAACGGCATTAGCGTCTAGCGAGAGGATGTCAGAAAAATGTTGAAGGCCTAAGAGAGGGAGAGAGGGCGACACGTTTGAGTGGCTTCATGTCTTTTCATTTCTTATTTTTTTTTGTACTAGTCTGAAATGTAAATAAAATGTCCTCTATCTAGAGACATAACGGGAGACCATTTATATCACATGACATAATGTGACGCTAATGAGAAGAAGGAATATAAAGAATGTTGAAACTTAAATATTATTTGTAAATGTTAAAGAAGAAATTAACTGTTTCAAGGAAAACCTGGTCTACCGCCATTTCTGTTTTGCATTACGATTCACTGTGTCCTCAGCCTTAAGTTTCGTATTTTACTCAAAAAATACGTATACATCTCTTGTCTGACAAGAAAGCTTCGTAATTAACAGAACTGGTTAGGTTATATGGCTGATACCAAGAGAGCATCGCACTTGGATTGATTAAGATCAGTCTTTTGTGAATCCAGAAAAATAACTCTGGTAGTTTTAAGTGTTGACAAAGCGATTCCTGCTCATTACAAATTAGCTCCGGCATTTAATTTATAGTACCACCAGCTTAGCTGGATACTCAAAGGTGTGGAATCTAAGATGTTTTAATCTTGATCTCGCAAAAGCGAAGCAATCAGGACAAAAAAGTTAAGATGTTTTAGTCTCTTCTTCCTCCAACTCACTTCTGTAACTGGCATCATTAAGACAATGCCCAGTTATGACCTCGACAATTAGGGAATACTTAACCTGGCTGAGGACAAAGAGCAGGCTGGTTATTTTGCTATTGATCTTTGGGCTTGGAAAGGATCTTGCGACCGTACCAATAGTTTCCCAGCGCCCACGAATCTCCTGACAGGTCTAGCATTCCAAAAGTAACCCGTAAGATGACAGCGGAGTTTCGACTCGTTGCAATTCTAATAACATCGAGCGTGAAATACCTTTCTTTGTCTATTCAAAACGTTTGCAGTTGCCAGCGATTCCTCTATGGCCAGGTACCTAAATTAGTTTTATCAAGCAGTACCACTTCGCCGCTGATAGTGATTAGATTTTCTTTAACTAGGATCCACAGCGCGATCACGGAGTTCAAGGCTAGTATTGCCCCTCTACTGTCGGAGTGGTTAGTAACTTCCCTAAAGGAAGCTGCCAGGCTTAAATTAACTGCTATTTTGATGGTGGCAACCTTGGTTTGAAAAACGCCACAATAGCCTGAAAGTCTGAAATTAGTTTTGACGGATGATTCCCAATAATAGACGCCACCATCAATCGTATAGTCACTCCTGGACAACAGAACACATTTGAGAGACCTTTAAAATTTAATTCTTGACTTTTTTAAACAGTTCTTATGAACGGCTTGCACCAATCGCATACTTCTTGAGTCATTCTGACTTTTTAATATAATTTTTTTAAAGGGCCTTGACAAGTTCACTACCACACTAAACAGCTGAGGATCGAATGTAGTAAAAATAGTGTAAGTGCATTGTAAAATTGAGCTTTTTATTATTTTGTGGGATAACCCCATCTATTGAATACATCAGGTTGAAATCCGAAAGCTTTGGTGTTCTTAAGGGAGAAAAATACGATTGACTTTCGTACTTCGTTAAGTTCTGCAATTTATGAAAGAGTGTTTGAGCTTTTCGCACATTCGAGCTTTTTAAATCTTTTGAGCTTTTTAAGTGTTTTGGCATTTTTAAGCTTTGTGGTGATTGTTTAATCATATGATTCTTAAGTAAAGACAAACTTAGGTTTTGTGCGCTATTTACAGTATTTGAGCTCTTTAAGTTATTAATTTTTTTTTTACCTTTCAACCTTTTGGGATTTATAAGATTAAAAAAATTGATTTTCGGAATTACAAAACTTCATATAAGTTCTCCAAAACTTTTTCGATATTTTCGAGATTTTTTTTTATTTTTGAGCTTTTTATGTTCATAAAGTTTAAAAAGCTTTAAAAGCTCTTTTTTAATTTTTAAGCTTTTTGAGAATCTTAGGTTGAGTCAAAAACGATTTTCAGAATTACGAAACCAGATTGTGGTTCTGTACGACATTTCTTAAAGTTTGTTATTCTTGAGAGCTTTAGAGCTTTTGATGTTTTTGAATTTCCCTTTCAATTTTTTAAGTTTGTGGCTATTTTTTAATCATATGTCTTATCTTATTTAGCAAAATCAGATTATATAAGCTTATTACAGCCATGATTCACTCTCTTAGTATGTATTACATACACACAAAATCATACATATGTATATGAGATTATCTCATTGAGATAAAAAGTTTCGTATCAGAACTGTAAGTTTTTGCAAGAGTACCATAAACAAAAGAAGCCAACATCTCAGTGAATTCTTCTTTTCTTATTTATAATGTCGATTAATGAACTCAACATTAACTACAAAACAAAGATATCACAGAAAGTTTCGCTTAAATATTGCACAATCCGAGAAATATTGCATTAAATATAATAAATACCGTTAAGACGGCGGTGACCTACAAAAAAGTTATATAAAAGCGGCCTAAAATGCAATTAAGTCTGTGCACTTGCAGTACGCAATACAAAAACATAGTTAAGCACAGAGAGGTCTAAAGCGCCGCCAAAGCTTGGGAAGTCAGGAAAGCAAAAGGGGTCGATATGAAGCTTTTAGTGTATAGCGCATTGCTACTGGTATTCAGTGGCAGCTTAGCGCAGGACTTCGAATTTCCGAAACCAAATGAAATTTCGTCTCAGAAGCCGGATCGTATCAATTGGCTGCCCGTTTGGGATAGCGATCAAATACCAGGTGATCCGCGACAGCTGGAACGTAATCCGATTTTCAACCCATTACTGCCATTCTTTCCCATAACACCACAGCGTAAGTAGTTTTTGCGAATTTTGTAAATTTATGATTTAATTTACTATTGAAAAAACTCCAACATCTCAGTGAACCTCGGACCCTGCGATGCGCCCAACGGCATGGGCATGCGTAATCTCTTGGTACAAGCCAAAGCGCTGTTACCGCGCGAACGCATACGCGCCATTATACGCGGCGCTGCCGAAGATCCCGAAATGGTGGCACTAATGAAATTGATTCAGTCGCCGGAATTCCGCAAACGTGCGGCCAGCTTAAGTCGCTCGCGCCAGTGGAAAGGCTATCGTGATTATACCTGCTACAAAATGAACTGTGATATAAAATTATACGCCGATTTTGTAAAGAACTTGCTACAGCTTAACGTGCTGACGGAGTCAAAAAAGAATGACACTAGCACCGAAGTGGCGAAAGGTCGTCCGGGTATACGTGGTGTTCTGGAGGATATACGCGATGCTCTGCCACGTCAACGTTTGCGAGATTTATTCGAACTTTTAATGTTACGCGATTGGTATCTGCTGCGTGCGGTTCAACGCGCCCAGAGCTATGAATTTGAAGCCATTTTCAAGATCTTGCAGAAGAATCCGGATTATATATATCTGCGTAAAGCGCACGCTGATGTGGGAATGCCCGTGGAGGAGTTGAAGAAATTAGTCTACTTTGCGTTGGGTTGGCGTGAGGACGCACTGAATGCCAGTGATGATCTCTTCATAGATATATGAGGATCGGTAGAGTGGGTGTTATGGCTTATTTTTCAGTGGTTAGTTGGTGTTTCTAAATTTTTACAAAAAAAAAATATAATATTTACTTATTATTAAGTTTTGGTGCAAGGAAATAACTTAAGTTATAATATTTATAATTGTATGCCATGTGGTCGGTTACTATTCATTTTAGGAGGTATTTAAATAAATAGTTCATACTAATTCTAATTTTTAATAATAAATCATCCTGCTTCGATTGTTCGCTGAACTTTCGTTGGCCTCTATAAACTTATCTGTTGTTTTGATCTTCTGCTCTCAGTGGTGTGAAGTTAGGCCATGGAAGTTTCTCTGAACAAACAAATTTTTATTCGAACATTATTGGAAATACCTTGCTTTGAATTAACTTATGAGGAGAAGATGCCACTATTGATCAAATGTTTACGGGTATGTCGTTTTAGAATCCTTTTGATTTGAAGAATTGGTTTAAAACTAAACAAATAACGAGCGGTGTTTATGTATTTGGTGAATTAAAAATAATTTGACAAGAAAAGTAGAAGTTTCGGTTATATTCTGGTAAAGATAAAGGTTAGGTAGGTGGTCTGGTAGGCTAATGAGCCAAACATAGACCAGTTTTGGTCCTTTGCTAGATCATATGTTTAGTTAATTTCAATAAACTCTGTGGCTTCACAATCGAAACCTCTTCCAGTGTTTCAGACCTCGGGACCCTCAAATGGATAAAGAAAATACTTCAATATTTCCTTGGTACCTTTTCTTGACATTTTCACTTCTTGACTTGTCAGACTCATTCTGCAACCCTGTGCCGCCACCAAATAGTGCGTATCCGATAACTTTCCAGTAGAAACTTTGTATGTTCCGATCTATCACTTTACACATGACTTTTGCAGTTTTGTACCCAGTAGATCTTTCCATCCCGTTTTGATCTTTCCTTTCCGTTGCGTTCCTTTCCTTTCCTTTCTTCCGTTCCTTTCCTTTCCTCTCCTCCTTTACTCTGGACAGTATATCACAGCACCAACTGCGTTCTCCATGTCTTTACCAAACGCACTTACGCCGTACAATATCTTTCTTGACTTTGAATCTCCTTTTCAATGTAAAAGTGGGATCATGTAGTCGGTGTTTGCCATACATCCATTAGCCATCGAGCTATGCCTGAAGGTTCTACATGTAAATTTTATTGCAGCCAGTAGTCTCCCCTAGTTTCTGATCTTTCTTACTCTTTCATTCAGATTGTGCCTCCATAGCAATTTATTGTCCAAAGCCCTTGGGGTAGCCTTTTGGTATGGTATTTGAGAGGGAGTTGTGTTCCACTTATTGAAGGGTGCCTCCATGAAAGGATTTTGTATTTTCTTGTGAACACAATCAGATCTGTTTTCTCCGGATTCAATTCCAGTCCTGCTTGCGATTCTGGACGGTATTGAGAGTGGTGGTTATAATAATTCTAATGGTGTATAGGCACCTTTCCGTTATTAAGATGGCAATGTTGTCAGCATGTGCCACTTTCGTGGGGCTTTGCCGTCCAAGTTCTTGTTTGGGCATTTAAACGCAATTTTACTTTGTTCTTATCCTCTTAGAGATTAAGATACTTCCAACTTAGCGTTGTATGGCAGGATCAAGATTTCAAATACTTTTCAATATGTGGTTTTTAATAGGCTACAAAAGTAGACCGATAGGAACAGCGAACGACTCCATATTTTCTCCAGCTCTTTTGACATTTCTCTTCAGTTAGGTTTGCCATTTTATCATGGAAAGATATACGATTCAACAACGAGTCGGAATTATTAAAATTTACTACCGAAATTCGGAGTCAGTGACCTCAACTTTAAGAGCGCTACGTCCAATTTATGGTTGTCATAATCGTCCTGTCGGATCAACAATTAAGCGTCTAGTGGAAAAAATTGAATCCACATGCCAAAGAAGTGCCCGTAGTGTCGAGAATATTGTTGCCGCTAGCGCATCAATTGAGGAAAACCCAAATCAGTAACGTCTTCATGGCGAAATTCACGTAAAGATCTTGGCCTACATCCTTACAAGATCAAATTGACCCAAGAACATGATATGCCGCTTGACCACCCGAATCGTTGTATGTTCGCGAATTGGGCTGAGCAACAGCTTGAAAATGATCCGGATTTTCATCGAAAAATTATCTTGAGTGATGAGGCTAATTTCTGGCTGAATTGCTTTGGTTTGGTGCGGTTTATGGGTCGGCGGCGTCATTGGACCGTACTTCTTTCGAATTGTATGATATGGACTTGGACAATATGTGGTTTCAACAGGACGGCGCTCCAAGCCATGTTACAATCAATTTATTGAAAACCGAGTAGAAGGTGAACGTGTTATCTCACAAAATGGCTTAGACAATTGGCGGCTTCGCTCGTGCGATTTGACGCCGATAGACTATTCTTGTGTGGCTATGTCAAGTCTATAGACTATACCAACAACAAGCGACCATTGATGAACTTCGCACGAATATCAAACAAGAAATTTCAGCAGTATAGGCGATTTATGCTTGAAAACCGTCGAAAATTGGTTTCAGCGTCTGGATTTTTGCAAGCGTGCCCGTGTTGGCCACGCAAAAGAAATCGAGTTCCATACTTAATGCCATCGAATGTACCAACTGATACACTGTTTTGCTTTTTAGGTGGCGATGTGTACATTTTTTATATTTTTTGTTCTGATTTTCGTTTTTTATTCCGTCTACAACCTCACAACTTAGTCAAATTTATTATAAGTATGTATTTTAATCAGTTTTTTCGAGTTATGCACATACCTTGCCTCTACATGTGTAATGGATTTTGATTAAATCCCTTCATAAACCACTTCAAATATTTTTTCGGCTGCTGCACAGCCAACTAATGACTTAATAAAAAGCATTTAATTGAAATGGAACATGCTTTTGGGGCTGATGAATTCTCGCAATCTCATGCCGTGCAACACCAGAAGCGGCACGGTAGCATGAGCCATATGCAACATACATACATACATATGTGCGTAGGTATGTGTGCATTGCCGGTGTCCCCCTTTTGTGCCACCATAACTCACATTAACACGAAAAAGGCACGCACCACACAAATTGGAAGACTAAACAGCGGCACAAAAAGCTGAAAATAAAATAAATCAACTTCATTGTATTATTGACTAGCAGGCTTCTAATCATGCCTCGATGTTTTTTTACGCCCAAATGTGTGTGTGGATGTACATATGTATGGATATAAATGTATGTAAATACTATATATGTAGGTGTGTGTGCATCCATTTGTTTTGTAAATTTATATGGGGAACGCGCCCAGCTGTTGTTTACACATTCGTGCAACAAGCAATGCCCAAGAGCTTGGAGTGCTGTCGTCACGGCGCTTGCAGACTGCTCTACCAGCTACATATACAGATTGCATATACATACATACGTATAAATTTGTACCTATAAAGGTATTTACATATATTTGTATATTTTTATATAACGTACAAATATATATTTATATACACATACATATGTATGTATGCATGTACAGCTGAGTGTAGCTTTCGCCTTTCCTGTCGCACAATCCTTCTCAATTGTTATGTTTCTGCCTCGTATGTATTTCTTTTTGCTTTTGTTCTTGTCAATTTCTCAACAACATTCGCATCCATTGTTGAATGTTTTTATTTACTTTGACACGGCTTGCATGGGCTCGAAGAAAATTATTTTAAATGCAAGTAAATTGAAGAAAATAATATAAAGTGCTGAGAAAGCAAAAAGAGATACATTTGTGACTATTTCTCGAAACGGAGAGCCGAAACAGAAGAGTATTGCCGAAAAATATTGTGTTACTAGTTATTTAAAGACTACTCCCGGACCAGTTCGCCTGGTATGGGACTTGTTCAGTTTGTATTGTTAAAGCTTTGGTGTTCGTGCCGTTGGCACTTTTACTAAGACTAGTTACTGAAGGACTAGTTTCGGACCAGTTCAACATTTATGTTTTTCTATGTGAAACGCAAAAGAAAAAGTCTTATACGAATATTACTTCGTCATTAGTTACTTAGAGACTGGTATTTTCTTCTTGAAGAAATAAAAACTACGAAAATTGTTACTAACTGCTTCATAACTAGTTCCGTTTAGATCTACTGATTTTTGAATAATTTTTAATTTATCTTCCACTTAGGCTTGTAAAGTTTCAACTCTTATCTGTTACAAGTAGTTGGATGATATGTTGTTCAGCGACGATTAGCTGAGCCTTTATTCAATTCGGTACTACATTTAAGAGAACTAGTCTTTAACTAGTTTCAATTCGAAACTCGACTCAAGAAATAATTACGAATATGGTCATACTATTCAAAAAAATTTTCAAGTTTTTTAATGACTAGCCCGAAACTAGTTACAAAAAAACTAGTTTCACTTTCCAAAACTATAATACAACAGAAATACTAAAGTCTTAAAAACTTTACAAAATTTTCAAGTATTAATTACGAATAGTCCGTAACTAGTTACATTAAAACTACTTGAATTTTACAAATATATAATCCAGTAGAAATGCTAAAGTCTTAAAACAGTATATTTTGTGTTTTATCAATGATTAATTCAGCTACTCCACGTCGTAGTACTACACAAAATCTAACCAGTTTCGAACTAGTTTCAAGCCTTTCTGTTTCTCTGCTGACTATAAATGCATATTTATACTGGAATCTGCGTCAGTGTTTATTTTTGGCACTACGGCTGGAAATGCCACTTACTCAATCACCCAGGCATTACCGCACAGCACAGTGGGAGAAAGAAGAGCTACCGGCGACCGCGAACAGCAGCCACTTGAAACCGCTAAATGTTGTGGAACACCCAGCAGCTTGCAGCACTCGCTACTGACGCTGTTTTTGTGACCATTATTGTTGTTGCTGTTGAATGTTGCCACTGGCTGTTGTTAAATGCGAGTGACGTAAAGAATTGTGTTGCACAAATTGCATACAAGTGTGCGTGTGTGTGTATGTTGATGCATTATTGCAGTGCGGTGTTAAAAGAGATGCAGAGTTTTATGTTATATTTTTTTGCTTTTATTATTGTTATACCCTGAATGGGGTAGATTGAGTTTGGCATGAAGTTTGTTACAGTCCAAAGAAGACTTATCAGACTCTATAAAGTATAATATATTATACAGTAATTTTTATGGATCGTATGTATTAAAAAATCTATGAAAATTGCATACAGCCTTACTTAAAAAGCTGAATATCTCGAGAAGTATTAATGATGGCGATTTTGACCTCGAATCTTTTTTATAGAAAATAAAGTTTCCTACAAATTTGTCGTTTAAATTTTTTCGATATCTCCTGTCATTTACGAGCTACATATGTACATATGTACATACAAAAAAATGCGAAATTCTTGAAAAAATCGGGTTAGAGCCCCGTACTACCTCGCCGGTGTGAGTTACGACTTTGTTGCACTGAGCACTTTTGTGGAGTGAACAATTCTAAGAAAAATGCGTCAAAAGTCAAAGCGATGCCATAAAATACCTCTGATCTGTAGGTACTTAAAGATAAAAACTCACGATTGTAGTGTACTTTCTATGGAAAATTTTTACAGGCCTTGGTCCAGTTCTTAATGTTAATATTAAGAGCTAAAATTTTCAGGGACGGGACTGAAAGAAATTATTAGTCCAATAAAAAAAAAACACCCTAATGTACATACATATTAAGTGATCAGAGTGATTAGACGAGTCGATTTTGCCAAGTCCGCTGATCTGTTCATGTATACGTGAAGTAGTCCCTCGGTTTCTAAGATATCATTCTCAAACTTTGAACACATATTTTTCTATCCAAGCAGCTACTCATTTGAAGGAATTACTGATATCGTTCACTATAGCATATACTACATATGTAGCTGCCATACAAACTGACCTATCGGCATCAAGTGTTTGTATGGAAAACTTGTTTAGTTGACAAGATATCCCCACGAAATTTTGCACAGATTATTTTCAAGGACAGGGTTATAAATTTCGAAAGTATTGTTCAGATCGGTTCACTATAGCATATAGCTGCCATACAAACTGGTCAAACAAAACCAGGTCCTTGTATGGAAAACTTTTTTAGCTGACAAGATATTTCCACGAAACTCAGCATGGACTATTACACAAAACAGTGCTACAATCTCCATATAAATTTTTGAGATCGGACTACTATAGCACATAGCTGTCATACAAACTGACCAATCCAAATCAAGTTTTCGTATGGAAAACTTTTTTATTTGTCAAAATATCTTCTTGAAATTTGGAACGGATTTTTTTCCCAGGTAGCGCTATAATCCCCGAAGAATTTGCTTAGATCGGATCACTATAGCATATAGCTGTCATACAAACTAAACGTTAAAAATTAAGATAGATATCCTTTTATATATTTTTACGCTATAAGAAATGCACATGTGTAGGGTATCTTATCTGCGCTGCGAAACGAAGTTTACATTTTTATTTGGTTTTTGTTTTTATTATTGTTTTTTTTTTTATACATTTTGTTTATCTCTTACAAATGCGTTGCTCGAAAATTCTGCTTCAACATGCAAATTCAGACATTTTTCCATTGAAATGTGGCTGAATCTATGAATGTATGTTATGTTATGCACATACATACATACATATATGTGGCTGCATGTGTGTATAGATGTGTGAGTACATTTACGTATGTATGTACTCAACATATGTGCCTATGCAACTTGTGTGTGGTAACTTGTCTGCAACTTGCCGCCGCCTGTCAGTCGTATCTTACAGATATCCATGCTTGCATTAATATGACACACACAGTTATATACGTACATACATATATACGTACATACATGAGTACATATACACATCCATACATGTTCACACGCATTTACATGACGCTCATGTTCATATTTAGATCTTCCTGCATGCGCAGCTTTCAAAAATAGCCGCCGCCCGTCCGTGCACTCATTTCTCGAGTTGATGATTTTGACCCTGAACACATTCTTCTATTCACATTTTACTGTAAACATAACACCGTAATTCACATTAATGTTTATTTTGCTGTAATTTAGTAAATACACATATGTACATAGCTGCGTATATAATTAGACATTTGCGTAAGTATGTTGGACGAATATTCATATACTTACATATGTATGTGTATAGGTGTCTGCGTGCATTTTATATCGTGCAATAAATGTATTTAATGCGGCTTGATATTGCGATACATGTTGTTGTGGTGTAATGGAAAGATATTTTATTTTACGAATAAAGATACAAAATGCTTAAATAGATACACACGCAAATTGTAACTACACATTTCAACAAATTCGAAATACAATGCTAAAAATAACTTTTTTCGAGTTTTTATAAACACATTTTAAGGGAATAATCTCGTTTTCTTACCAGCTTAGAAGAGCACGGGTTTGGTTTTTACAGCTTCCTCCAGTTTTATGGCTTCAATCGGCAGATATCCCACCCTCTATATATCCAATATTTCACAAATAAATTAGGGTCACAAATCTTTCTCAAACAAGAAACAATCTTGGCTGGATGCGATGGTGCATTATCATCGTGTTAAATCCATGAATTGTTCTTCCACGATTTCGACTGCTTTCGACAGATGTTCTCACGGAAACGTTTCAATACAGCGAAAAAAAAATCCTTATTGAACAAATTCATGATGCACCAAACCACAAATATCGAAACAAATAATTAGCATCACCTTTGATTTTTGAGCGGCTCTGGCGAGGTTTTTGGTTTCGGCTCGTTTTTTCCCCTCCATTCCCATGATTGTTGACTTGTTTGTTTGTCAAACTCATAAATTCATGTCTCAGCGGCATTTATAATGCCCTCCATGAATGTGGAATCGGAATTCGCACGATCAAGCATGTCTAAAGAGACCCTTTTACGGTACTTTTGACACAATTCAGCTTTATCGGGAGTCGATGAAGAACGCGTTTCCAAAATATCCACCAAAATTATTCGAACGGACTCGCGGGAGATGTTGAGTTCTTTTGGCATCTCTCTAACAATTGTCTGACGATTTTCAAGCACCATATCCTTCACCTTTTTTATTTTCATCAGTTGAAGAGGTCGAAGGTCGTGCGGAACGAGACATGTTTTCAAGGATCTCTCGACCGTTTTTGCAGGCTTTTGTTTTTGACAAAATAGAATCACCGATTGTGAAGTCATCGAAAACTCATCTAATGCGAGTTGTGCAATTAGCTCCGCTTATGACGATAACATCGAACCTAGACCTCACTTCCTTCTTCACTGCAAAGAGCCTAAAACTCTTCCCTGCTACCAGCAATCCAAAGTGACCATATTCACTAACTGGTCGAAGAAATACATACATACATATGAAAAATATAGTAAGTATAATCTCGATATTTTTGTCGATGACATTAAATTCCCGACAGAGAATCAATCCAAAAATCTTGGGTGTTACATTTGATAGTCTGGTTCACTTTGCTTACGACCGCGATTATAGTTGATGTATAGAGTAGCAACATGATTTTCAAGTCGCTAGCCGGCAGTCTGCCAGGAGTAAGAATGAACAAATGTTGCTGACACTTACGAGGCTGACTATCGGCTGGGCGTTCATTAATTAAACAGTCTCAATATGGTTGCCTGGATGTGGCGACGTCTTCGCTAGAAGGTAGAAATAAGTTATAATACTGCACTCCGCACAGTAACAGAATGGCTCTCGGTGTCCCCGAGTCTTAGTAAGGTTTCAGCAGCAATATTTTCGCACCACCAAAAGCGCCTTCTACATAATATCGATGACAGTTGAGTTTTTCGTTTTCCCTTAAACAGAGCTTACTATAACAACATTACGTCGAAAACATTTAAAGAAACCTACTCGTCGAGTTGTTTTCAGAGAAATAGCGGCGGATTTCAACTTCTCTTATGGGTCGAGTCAACACATTTTCTTCTACGGAAGATTTTTGGCATTGGCGACTGCAAATACCGCGGTCGATGGAACCATAAGCAGGCAGTACGAGATATACGATGATATTGACATACTCGTAGTTCAGCGAAGACAGCGTCTACCCTGGCTAGGTCATGTCGTCCGAATAGATGAAATACTCCAGCTCTGAGAGTATTGGACGCAGTACCCGCCGGTGGAAACAGAGGAAGAGGAAGACTTCCACTCCGTTGGAAAGACCAAGTGGAGAAGGACCTGGTTACACTTGGAATCTCCAATAGCCAAACAGGTTCCTTGCTGTCAGTTCGCTTTTCGTGTTTTGGTTTAAAATTCATAAAAATTGGTAACCCAACCAGGTAAGTGGTGGTATTTCGTAATCATAATCATGTAATAAATTCAGCACTTTCATCTGTTTATTCTAAATCCAAAACATGAAAAATGTCAAAATTATGTATTTACGCCTTGGGCCTAACAAACAAATATGTATACTACTTCAATACTTAATTCTACTTTATTTATGTAAGTCATTCGGACTTGCAGAGTTATTGCTTTATACGAAATCTTGAAGGGATTACGTTAATTAGTTCTCATATCGCGAAAGGATTAGTCCTCGGAAAGAATATGCTCAAAAGCCTCATTTGGTAATTCTTATTGTATACTTTTATGTATGTATTTATATTTATTGGTTATGTTGATATTTTTCATTTTACGCTCCACATCTCGTGATAAAGGGTATTCACCTCAAATTAAAATACGCTAATTGATTCAATTACTGTCGCCGTAATTGTTTGCTTTCAACTGAAAAAATTCAATTACACGCCTTGACAGGTAAAAACGAATGTACATACATATGTATATACAGAAACATATAAAAGTGGATATACATACATATACATAGTATATACGATGATGTTTACATATACAGGTTTATATAGACAATTGCGCATGTAAATATTTGCAATGCAAAAACAAAATTAAATTTAATTAACCCAGAAAGTAAATACGCGAGGACATTACACACAAAATAAAGATAATAAGTTGTTTACCCAAAATTTATGTAGAAAAGAACCACACTCTTGTAGATTTAAGAAAAAATAGCTACACGAACTTGAAAGTAAGCAATGTAGACACAAGAATTGGTACAGATTCCTATTTAAATAACAATAATGCCTGTTCATAAAAGAACGCCGAGATAAACAAAAAGAGAGAACCAAAAAAGAACTAGTATAAATCAAGATAGACCAAATCAGTCAGATAAAAGAGCTTAGCACAGTTATGTGAATACAAGTTGCGGTAAATTTTGGTCAATTTAAATTTTAAACAGTGATTCATTTCGAGGTTCTCTACTTTTTGAATGAAAAAACACAGAAACTTCAAATTTAGAGAAGAATGTTTATTATAATTCGAAAGAACAATATTGCGTATTTATTTTTTGAAGATTATCTCCTTCTAATGTTGGTCACGGCTATATCTCAGATGGTCCATCCAACCAAAGTTTCCAGTTTTCGATATCCCGTTCAAGCATTTCCACTGTTAACTGGCGAATGATACGCTTGAGGTCTTGCTCTAAGACTTTAATCAAAGCGGATTGTCCGATTAGACTTTAGACTTCACCTATCCCCACATGAAAAAGTCGAATCGTGTGATATCACACAATCTTGGTGGCCAATCGATCGGCCCAAACCGTGAAAATTTCTGCTCATCGATTGAGAAAACACAATAAATCCATTGATTGATATGATATGTGGTAAGTGGCACCGTCTTGTTGAAAAAACATACAGCCGAGATCAAAAGCTTCACTTTCAGGCATCAAATAGTCGGTTATCATGACGCGATAGCGGTCGCCATAGACGATTACTTTCTCACCGTCATAATATTTGAAGAAATGTGGACTGATGATTCCACGGGCTCACAAAGTACGTAAAACTGTTGATTTTTCTGGATGAAATGGCAGCTCTTCAATCATTTCAGATTACTCTTCGTCCTAAATGCGACAAGTTTGCTGGTTTACATACCCATTGAACCAGAAATGGGCTTCATCGCTGAACAAAATTTGGCTCGAAACGTCGGATCTTCTTGGAACTTTTCAAGAGTCCTTAGAACTAAGCGATGTTGCTAGGAAAGGTCGAGCGACTTCACGCGAGATCTGTCAAAAATAGGCTTTTGAAAAAAGTACCTCTACTTGAATCACCCGTTATATACATATATGTATGTATGTATAGCATATACCAGCATGCATATCCAAAAGTTTGTTTTCTACTGTTCCCGATTAATTTCGATGACTTCTCATATTTCGAGTAAAAAAACTTATTAGACACTGAAAAAAAGATTTCAAATAGGTTCGAAAAACATTTCAGTTTCACTACATACATACATATGTATAGTACAATCTTTAAAAGCATGTTAATCCATTCATGGATTATCGTTGCACAAAACGTGCCAAATATCTGTAACAAGCCGCTGGGCATGCGCGACAATTCTTAAACCAGCTTGGCCAGCTGGGCATGAGGTACGGCTTAATCGAAAAGGAAAACAAGTAAAAAGAGCTATACCCTTCACAAAGTGCATTTCTTATAGCATAAAAGGGTATAAAACGATATTTTTCTTGTTTGTGAGCGGTCAGTTTGTATGGTAGCTATATGCTATATTGGTCCGATCTGAATGATGTGTTTGGAAATTGTATCGTTGCCTTGAGCAATAATCCAGGCGAAATTTCATGAGAATATCTCGTCGAGTCAAAAAGTTTTCCATACAAGAACCTGATTTTGATCGATCAGTTTGTATGGCAGCTATATCATATAGTAGTTCGATCTAAACAATATGTTCGGAGATGGTATCGTTGTCTTGTACAATACTCTGGACGAAATTTCATGAGAATATCTCGTCGAATGAAAAAGTTTTCTATACAAGAACTTGATTTTGATCTATCAGTTTGTATGGGAGCTATATGCTAAAGTGATCTGATGTCAGCGATTCCGACAAATAAGCGGTTCCTTGGTAAGAAAAGAATGTGAGCAAAATTTCAGATCGATATCTCCAAAAACTGTGGAACTAGTTCTTATATATACATACTTACTATTAAGGGTATAATTGGAGGCAATATTGATAATATTGATATTTATTATTTACGTGATTAAAGGCATATCTAAAGTTAACATACATATGTATATCAGCGAAAAATAATTATTTTCTTAAAAAAAAAAAAAATAAAAAAAAATATTTTTCTTTAAATTGCCTTTCCACCGCCATGTCTGTATAATTGTAGGCATTTGCCGCTTTGAAATAACCGGCCGGCTTCAAAAAAATAAATAAAAACAAACAAAAAGTGTCACACAAACATTTATTTATTTACAGCAAATAAAATAAATAATCCCATAAGCGCCTAACAGCTGGCTGCGCCAACAAAATTTCAACAATTTTCAATTCAATTCAGTTCAATTGAACCCAATTGAATTCGCTGAAAGTCAGCGGCAGCGCTCAACAACTTCCAAGTGAGTGAGTTTGGGGCCGCTAAAGCGCTTGGCGGCAGTGGGTTAAGTATGGCTTATTGTCAAAAATCACACTTTATAATGCTGTTATGTATTGCCATTATATTTTATTGTTATTTTTCATTATTTTCAGTTACATACAAACCCACATGCAGCGAACTTTGCTAGCTTGTAATGCACTCTTTTACGCGCGCTTGTGTTGTGCGCCTGCGCAAATGCGACTTTTGCTTGCCCTTTGCTGTTCGTTTCATTTTATTTTGTTTGCTATCGCATTCGTTGACATTTTCTTTGTGCTTTTGTTGCAATAACTGTATATTCGTAAATAATTTTTTATGCACAGCATGTGTTGTATATTATTTGATGTCTACTTTGGCATAATAAATCATAGATGATTAATGACTCGAGTGTTTTCTTTGCTAACCGAAATTCAAGTGCGTTGAAATTTACATAATAAAGCTGGTGTTTTTTTCATCCATAGTGGTTATTGTGCAAGCAATGAGGTTAATTAACACTCGATGTGCTGGAGGAGTTGTGAAAATAATAGTTGGAGGGCGTTACGTTGTCAAGCATCTCTTTTGCGACCTCTACTCGACGTCATTTAGCAAATGATTCACGGGATAAATTGACACTGTTACTACCAGAAACATTAACCAAACTCAATGGAATCGATACTTATGAGATGTTGAGATCCTTTGCTAGCTCTCTGAAGCCCACACGACGATTTTCAAACACTGTTTTTCGTTATTGTCATCATTAGCAGAGGATGATTTCACGACTTTCACTGAATGCTTTGTGTCACTCCAAATACTCGTGTTCGTGATAAAGAACAGTCCGAAGACCGGTAAAGAACTGTCGAAAGACGTCACTTAATTTTTTTCCATCGTAAAAATTTTCAGACTACATATGGAGATAAAATTTTACACGAACATAAAAAAGTTACTTCAATATAGAAACAAATATTGTCAGTCCGGGTTATATTTGATCATATGGTATTCAACGCTGAACTACTTATGAATATAATATTGTGGTTAAGAGGAAACGTCCGCTAATTTCATTCAAATTTCTCACATATTGACTGATATTATATATTTGGTTAGCGAAAAAGTTTTTTCGTATTTTGTATGTATATGTAATATAAACTAAACCGATGGATCGAAAATCCCTATAGATATTGATGTCTACAGATTTCGTCTATTAGTAAGTCTATCGTTAGTCTCAAGTACGCTACTTAATTTCACGATAATCGCGCAAATTGTCAGCAATATTCGCTATAAAGTCCGGCAAGTCAAGATTGTAGGTCTTCGTTTTCGGGCTTGAAAGTTTCTCGTTCGATTGTAGTCATTTTTAAATAGTAAGTATTGATACCTTAGAAGCATTTTTTCTGCTAAGTTCTTATATGCCAAGGCCTTGATTATTGCTTCATGTCAAAACGATAGAGTAGATGCTGCGATCTTAAGTAAAAGTGGGGTGCCACGACAATTATCTAATATACCCATTCGTCCATATATTTTTTTCTAAGCTGGTATGACTGTCAGTGACATACTATGTGTCAAATGTCTCATCAATAAATCATTAATCATTATTAATCATTAGTGCTTAGCATACGCTTCTGTTTCTGAAGTATGTAAAGAGCATTCGGCGATTTTTACGATGAGTAAAATTATTGAAGAAAGAAGTTCCATTCAATTTTGTGTCCAGAATAAAATTTCTGATGCCGAAACGTTCAGAATGTTGGAAAAGACCTTCGGTGATAATTGTTTGTCGCGAGCAAATGTTTTTGATTACTACAAATTATTCAAAAACGGTCGAGAACGCGTGAACCACGTCCAGGACGGCCATCAACATCAACAGATTATCAACACGTTAACAAAATAAAAGGACTGGAGCTTGAGAATCGACAATTGACAGTCACAGATCTTACCGGCGTCGTTGGAATATCGGTAGGATTAGTGAAATCTAGTTTGAAAGATCATTTAGGCCTAAGAAAAGTGAAAGCACGATGTCTTCTAAAATTATTAATTTTTAATCGAAAAACAGCGTCGCCTTAACGTTTGTAAAACAATGCTTTCCGATGTCCAGGATGTCATGAAACATATTATTACTGGCGAAGAGTATTGGATCTATGCTTACGATTTGGAAACAGACGAACAATCGGCCGAATATTCTGGTAAAGGTCAGCCGAAGCCGAAAAAAAGCTCAAAGTAGGTCAAAAATCAATTCTGATAACAGTTTCGCTTGCGCGAAGCTATTCGTAAAAAGAGGCCGGAGTTATGACCGAGAACTCTTGCTTTTTGAACCACAATAATGCACCGTCTCATACTGCATTGATTCTTCGGGAGTTTATCGCCAAATTTTCAACTAATATCGTGTCGCAAACACCGTATTCGCCTGATTTATGGAATCCGTGTGACTTCTGGCTTTTCAGCAAACTAAAATGATTGCTACGAGGAACCGTTTTGAGTCAATTGAAGACATTTGCGTATTGGAGTCCATTCCGGAAATTAAATTTAACAACTGCTTCGAGGATTGAAGAAACGTATTGGGGTTATAGGTGATTTCTTTGAGAAGACGACATAGATTTTGAGGAATACATTAAGAATTATAAAATTATTAACAAAGTCTTACTATTTTTTGATCACAGTATTACATACATACATACTTATTTACCTAAGTAGTTACATTCATTTGTACTTACTATATTCGCGTGTGTTCAGAGATATCAACATGATCTTGTTATAATGACTCCTTTCCATCCAAGTTAAGGGCTGTCGTAGATATCCATTATTCTTTTTAAAACAAGAATCAATCAACTTTTTGTGTCTTCTTTTAACTTTATAGTTACAAAAACGGTTGCTTAGTTTATCGACCGTATTATAGTTTACTATAGAATGTTTCTAGACCTCGGTGAATAGCAATACATGCAATGAGCTGTGGGGCTCTTACAAGTCTGGGGTACAAAAGTCACTTACGAGATATTTATATATCTAAGTCCGCCAAAAAACTATACCTATAGATTAATCATAGGAAAAACTCTAAACTAGGTTCTATTGTTCAAGGTAACATTACAACCTCTGAACATACTACATATTTTTCAGGATGCACCACTATGTCATACAAACTGTCCGACCAATCAAGTGTTTGTATGAAAAAATTTCTCAAAGTTAAGAAGAACATGAAGAGAAGGATAAAGAATAGGAAAAATAAGGAGAAGATGAAGGAAAAAAAATATTATGGTATAAAAGTAGAAATTTAAGGGGAAGGCCTTGGAAAGAGGAAAATGAAATACAATTACTAATTGGCATAAATATTTGTTAGGCATACATATGAACATATGCACATACTACTGTGCCCAAAAAAGGTGACATTGTATTTATTTTGAAAATTCTTTATTTATTCTTCCAAATCAATTTCATCCCCTTCAAAGTAATCCCCTCCCGATGCAATGCACTTATGCCAACGGATTTTCCAATCTTCGAAACACTGGTTGTAGTTACTTTCCGGGATGGCCTTCAGTTCCGTCCTCGCTGCGGCTTGTCCCGGAGCGGTCTTCTGAGCTTGGTGAACAGCCAGAAATCGCACGGCGCCAGATCAGGTGAATACGGTGGTTGCGGAACGATATGGGTTCAGTTTTTGGCGAAATGATCACGAATTACGAGGGCAGTATGGGATGGTGCATTATCGTGGTGTAAAAACCAAGAATTGTCTTTCCACAATTCCGGCCTTTTTAGGCGAATAGCGTTACGCAAACGACGCATAATAATATTCCTTGTTGACTGTTTTACCGGTTGGAAAGAATTCATAATGCACAACACCACGATAATCGAAGAAAATAGTCAACATGACCTTGATTTTAGAGCGACTTTGGCCTGATTTTTTTGGTCTCGGCTCTCTTTTGGCACAATATTCGCTCGATTGATCGGTTGTTTCGGGGTCGTAAGCATAGATCCAAGTCTCACCGGCAGTTATAATGCGTTTCATGACACCCTGGTAGTCGGAAAGCATAGTTTCAAATCTTTGATTTGTTGAACGTGAACTTCGTCGGTTGAGGTTGATGGTCGCTCTGGACGCTCTTCGTCTTCGACACGTTCACGGCCGACTTGGAACTCACTATACCACTTGTAAACATTTTTTTTAGACATAGCCTCATCACCAAAGGCTTTCTGCACCATCCTCAACGTATCGGAAGCAGAAAATTGATTCCGTGAACAAAATTTAATGCAAATTCTTTGCTCAACAAATATCGACATCGCAAAAAACGAAAAACTCACTTTTAGCAGCTCACAAAACAACACGTATCTCAAACGCTAATGAATATTTTGACCTGAAATTTGACATAAATGTGACTGACGGTACTACCAACCTAAAAAAAAAATAATTCTCCAAATTCTTCGACGCGCGCAGTTTAAATTCAAATGTCACCTCCTCAGTGCTCTCCTAAATCATAAAAAAGTACATACATATGTACATATGGTTCTCGCTTTCATTATTAAGCAACACCGTTTCTGTTCCAATTCATTAAAATATTACATATTTTAGCTGAAAGAACAACAAGCAACAACATCCGCTAAACTGATCTTTCTCACATAACTTCATACAACATATGCACCGTTATATACTCGTCTGCACACGTAGATTTTTGAAATGTGCGGCTGGTCAGTAAACCAAGCGACTGAGGTTCGGCGCTGAGAACAACTGTTTACGTACCATATAACTGTATTTATTTATTTGCATCTAGCACTTCCACATCTGGTCACGAGTACGGTACATGAGTACTCCGACATCCGCTACATACAGCATGCCACACATATTTGTGTACACAGTGTACTGTTGTTTTTGTTGCAATAACGCGAACACCGCTGACTTCTGGACTTCTGGGCTTCAGGGCATCTGGCTGTGTGTTTTGCTTGTTTGTTCGGCTGCTGGAGCGTGCAAAGCCGAAGCGGAAATTATTATTAATTGCAACGCACAGTTTTTTTTGTATGTTTGTGTATGTATGCGTGAGTGTGCGAATTGTTGCACATGTGGGGAAATACTAAATTCTTTTGCGAATAAAATTAGTCGGTACAATTTTTATAGTTTTTTAACATTGTTAACCCTAAGGTCTATGAGCTTAGTGTTTATACTTATGTACATCGTATAAGAAATTCTCGTTTCGCATTTTAATCGAAGATTTTTTAACCTAAATACAGACTTACATACTTACTTGTACATAGATTTTTCCGAACTCATCCAGATATGCCCAGTGTATACCCAATTTTACTATAATTTGTAAGTTGAGATCGAGATTATTTTCACCTAGGTGAGGTAAAGTTATGTTGAAAGGTCGATCCTTGTGACAAAACCCCAGAAGCATCCCATTTGGACATCTGGAAACCACCGTTCTAATCATTGAATGATTTACTGTCATATTCCTGGCCTAGGATGTCGTAATCCCAAACTGTTTCAGTTAAAATCCGGGTCCCGACAGTCGCGGGAACGGTTTAAATAGCCTTCATGAAATTTCATACAGTGCATTTCCGACTATAAGGCTCAGGGAAGCTGGGTACATGAGAGTTTCCAGGAAATGATACTCTGATATCTTCCGGAACTTCGAATACATCCCTGATATCTTGCATCCACAGCATCCCTGAACTTCGAAACGCAGTTTTCCACAAACACACCTGTGAGGAACATATAGACCGGCGAAACCGCTGGAGAAAAGGTGCAGTGAGCTCTTTTAAGGATGGATCCACCGACTTTTCCTGTCCATATGTCGGCGTGACGAAAGTTCTGAGATACAGTGGATGCTAGTTATCAGGGAAGCAATCGAAGCTTCGATCCGTCCTTAAAAGAGCTCACTGCATCTTTTCTCCAACGACTTCGGCCGTCCTATTTCAAGGGATGGATCGAAGCTTAGAGGAAAGATGGGAAGGCAAGTCTTATGTCAGGAGCTATCCATCAACTCTAGCTTTAGGCTACTATATCACTCCACTGTAATTCAAGCGAATACGTCCTTCAGATACCAAAGATACTGGGCTTCTGCTTGCTGACAGACGCTAAAGACTTATCAAGGCGTGTTCGACAGCTTTACCAATACCATAAAGTTGCCTTGAAATCCGACTTATTTAGATACCGAGTCGAAGCGGCTTAGTTGTTAACTGCAAAGCCGATGAATTTGCTGGAGAGGATGCAGCGTACACTTTACCCTAATTCAACACTGTGACAACGGGTCGGTACTCCGTTGTCCTCTTGTACGTTGGCGTTTATCCTATGGACGTTCCATGCGCTTGGCAGCCGCTGGTCAAAAACCGAAATTTGTGTGGCTACGAGATCCTTCTGGCTCAAGTAGAACGCAAGAGATCCTTTGAACTACTTTCTGTTGGTTAGATGCATCTCGCCGTCATGGCAGGTGTTTTCACTGGACTCTGTCCAATAGGTCCACATTCAGTAAGGTTATCATGGCAGGCTCAAAGCGCTTCGTCGATCTATTATAGAGGTCTGGGGATCTATTTTTTGAAAATCACAAAAGACCAGCCTCCACTGCTGTACAAGAGGTTTGGTGATAGCGCTTCGACAATCTATAAAGGTCTGGTGAATTCATTTTTGTGCAAGAATCGGCCCTACCAACCTAACATAGCTTCACGGCCACTATGAAAAATGGTACTTGTACTTCGTATAAATAATTCAGTATTTCGACGCAGCTTTCTAACACTTCTACGGAAGTGTCAGGCGGCGTTCAACAACATTAGAAAATTCGTCGGGTCGATTCCCCAATCGATGACGATGGAGCAGACGTTCCATTGCTGGACCATTAAGAAGTTTGAATAATTACCCGTCTGAAGAACAACAATGCGGCAATAATTGATTTATTTCTTTTAATATACAATTTTTTCTTTGCGACACAATTTGCGCTTCTGCGGTGGTTATTTTGTCACCACTTTGCCTCCATACATGTCATACTTAGATTGAACAAAATAATTGTTTTGAAAATTTAAATAATTCGCCATCAGCTCTTGTAATGTTGGCGCCGAGTTGTCGCTTGAGAAAATTACAAGAGATTGTCATATGGTTTCTCAAGTACGCAGCTAAGTCCGTCAGAAGCCAGTTTGTCATTTGTTACGCGCACTCATGGTCTCTTGACCGTCAGTTGTTTTCGCTTCATTCCATTTGCTTACCACAACTCAGCTTGATGTGCTCATCACAGTCACTCACGTAGGGATTTCATAATAACTTAGAACAGACAGTAAAATTTCTGACATTTTATTTAATTAATCTCGCTTTGTTGTTGTTAATTACAATAGACACTTCTTCAAAAGCAGTGCTTGTTTTCAAATTCAAGGTTGTGCAAAGTTTCATGTAAATCGAGTTGAGTAGGCCGGCAGTTGTCTGTAAACAGGCTCACACTTTTGTACTTTGTTGTAGGTGGCCGTCACAATTTGGTCTGGTCTAAGTCTAAAAATTCCAAGTACAGTAATTTTATGTATTTATTTACGGCAGTTTTGGAAATAATTAAAATGTAATTTTGTGTTGTTTGTTTTTCTTACACAGCTGGTAACTTGAGTGGCAGCACTCAATTGCTGAATTTTGATTTGATTTCCATTTAAGTTGTTTTTTCTAGACAGCTGTGAATCTAGAGGTCCATATAGAGATACATCACAGGTATTTTTATGCGTGATTTATGTATGCAGAGGTTTATTTATTTTTATATTTTTTTATAAGTAGAATTATTTTTATATGTTTCAAGGTGTACTTTGTGTATTAGGGTGGTGCTAGTTTTGCCAAATGAAGCCGTTGCCGTTCCCTTTGTTTACAGCGACGGCGTTACTCCCTGTTGGTAGTAATATATCGGCGATAGAGCTACTATCTTATAGCCAGATATCTATCTCTTTCATTTTATATTGCTCGCTCATGATTAACTCGTAGTCGTTCTTCATCACCATTTGCGAGAGCAGTACGTCAGAAAGCTTGCATTTATACATATGGTCCTTTAGAATATTCATTTGTATTGGTAGTTCTTATATACCGTACATTTCGCGTAACCCGGGATATGGGCGACTTTTTCACGTTTAGCCTCTTTGCGAAGGCAGCATGAAAGGGGCTTTGTACACCCTTTCAATTTGTGATCTGGTTGGTCGCATTTTATGCAAGCACCTTGTCCTCTCTTATCTGGCCTTTTGCAGTCCCATATTAAGTGCCTTTGTTTGAAGCTTCGAGAACACCTTTTGGGGTTTTCTTTCAGTCGCAGCCTGAAGTTAAACCAGATAATTATAATGTGTGCCTGTCGCATCAGCACGCCAGTTTTATCCGGATCGAACGTTATATATGCTTTTACCTGCTCTCTTGTGTTAGGTGCTGTTATGCTTATCGTCGAGTCTTCGAAGGGGTCGCGGAAGCGCTTTTTTTACAGCCGCGCTATTTCCTCTTTTGTTGTAAGCGAGTCGAGATCTCTATAGTAGCCAATGAATTAAGATCGGCCACAGTTGCAGATTCCTGAAGATTGGTCTTGAGTGTCTCGCAGAAACCGGTTTTTGTAGACCGTCCCTTCTCCAGCTGGAATAGTAGAGCTCCGGCTTTTGTTTTACGAATCCCTTTGATCCTAACCTCTGTTTTTTTAAGAATGAATATTTTTAAGGATCTCGGCGTAGCTATTACCTTTTGTTCGCTTCATGATCGCGGTCTCTAATTGTATATTCTTCCATTGGTGTCTCTCTTTCGCATTTTTATCTGCTCCTTCACCGTTCCTTCGTTTGCGTGGGTATTTCTTGCTTTGTTAGGCGAAACTTTTTACAACTAGTCGTCCTTATCATTTCGTGGTCACACTGTTTCTTGAGGCTCAACAGGGCTTGTCACTCGTCGCTTGGAGGTAATTGATTCTGGAGTTGTGATGCGTCAGCTTAGATGTCTCTTTCTTTTTTTCCAATTCCAATTAAGCGTTTCCGGGTGGATTTTAATGGGCTTGGTAACGTGAGACCGAGCGTTGTCATGCAGCAGAATCACTTTTTCGTGCCTTTCCTGGCATTGAATTCATAATTCCTTGTTTCTAAATAATTCCCAGCACATGAAATGGTTTATCGGATGACTTCTAATGCTAAAGCAAGCTCCTCTTGCATTTGTACGTATCCGAATAGAGCAACGCCTTCTATCGTCTTCGAAAGTTTGTGGCATTCTTTTGGGTCTTTAAAAATTGCAAGGACTAGAGGAATATGAAACTTGATATAGATCTGAAAGCAAAAAAGTTTGTGATATCGATATTTAAAATTTATAAATATTAATAAAAAAATGGACTACCCTAATGTAATAAAAAATTTGCTTATAATTTACATTTACTCAACGAAGATGATGTATGTTTATACGTATGTATACCTAAGTAAACACGATGCTCAAGAATTTTTGACTTCTAAAAACAATTTCGATTTGAATATTTATACAGACTGTATAAGTTTATGCCCAAATAAGCAGTTTTCTACCGAATTTTCCTCATCTGTCATGACTGATGGCTTTCAACGGCGGTTGTCGCTATTAAGTGCGAACTTCACACATAATATAATTCATTTTCGAATGCCCTTGAATCCCTATAAGGTTTGAGTTAGGTTTTTATTAAGCAAACTAGTAATAAACAGTTTATTTATATGCAAATTTGAGCTCTGGGTATATAGAGAAATATTAATTTATCTCTTAAAATTAATGGGTTTTTACTGTGAAATCAAAAATTGAAATGAAAATTGTAATCAGTAGTTACAACGAAATCATTTTAAATGTTTTAATGCTGCTTTAGGAAACGTGATATTATATATCATATAATGGAATTCAATTAAATTTGCATAAATCTTTAAGCGCCATTGAAGTGGGCTAACGCCTACAAACGGTTGGTGGGTTCTTACAATTTTTTTTTCAAGATTGACAATAGCTTAAAGTTCTCTCTTTTTTTCCTAGGAAGCACTTGTTTTAATTTGAAAAGTCATCGCATATACCACTGTGTCCAAAAAGTAAGGTGAGGTGATTTAACGTAATGTGGCTTACCATGAATTCCTTCCGCCAGGCCAAACTGCCAATAAAAAATATTATTTGGGTGTTATGTACATATGTAGTATATAGTATGCGTCGTTTGCGTCAATAGATAAATTTATTTTTCTTTTCGATGGTTTTTCTCCATCCGTTCGTGTCATCCTAGGCCGCTTTAGGCCCGACGAAGGGTTGTCAGTCTATATTTTTTTCGCAGATCTTTTCTTACTTTTGGCGCACGGTGAATATCATCAATAGTAGATTTTCCAAGTCTAAGCCTAATTTAAAACTTTGTAGTCTAAAGCCTCACAGGTCCAATTAGTTTGTTGACGGTGGGTTTCAGTCTTTCACACAGTATGCTGGATGGGATCTTATAGGTGATATTAAAGAGACTTATCCCACGGTAGTTGCTGCAGATTATGTAGTCTTCTTTTTGTGGATTGGGAAGAGCATATTTAGGCTTCAATCATCGGACATGTCTTCATCCGACCATATATCGAAAAGAAGCTTACATATGCACCTTGTCCGTTCTACGCCACCGTATTTGTTAAGCTCGACCGGCAATCCATCGACCGCCGCAGGTTTGTTGTTCTTCAGGCGGGTAATTAATATTTGAACTTATTAATAGTCAGGTGATGGAACATCTATTCTATCGTCATCGATTGGGGAATCTAGAGGCCCCATGTCCTGATGTTGCACTTTCACTGCCGTTCGGCAGGCTAGAGAAGTGTTCCCTCCATAAATTTACCAGTAGTATGCCATGAACATCAGCCACTAGATCATTTGGGTCCTATAGGCGTATGTTCGGGTCTTGGAGTTTTCCATTAGTTGCCGCGTCTTTTCATAAAATTTTAACCATTATTCTTTTCGGCCAGCTTCTCAAGCTCTTTATGCTCACGCATTTTGATCTCTTTCTCTTATTTCAGTTTTCTGCATATGCGTATCGCATATCGCACCGCTCCAAAATCTCCAATACCGTATGAACTGCATTTAACTTATAGCCAAGCAAGCGACAAACAATTAACTGTTCATCAAAAACACAAAACGTCAAACCACGCAAATCGATCTCCAGAACCCCTCAAAACGTTGCAAATTTGCCAAATTAATAAGCATGACCTCAACAATTGACGAAAGTGCCATCAACCAGCCAGTCAACCAACTTAACTTAACCAACCAAAGAGTCCGCTTTTAAAGCAGACGCATTCAAGCAGCGCCACAGCCAGAGCACACCAAAGAGTACTGCTCCAGCTATTAACCATCGAAAATGAACTTCAGCGTCACTCAAGCATCGTATTTCACCTCTGGGGCTTTGGCAAAGCGATGTCGGTGCGTTCAACCATACGCACACACAATCACACCCACCATAACCTCAACGAAACTGCACTAAATTTAAATGAATCGGCCAGTCAAGCAGCTGCTTCGGCTAATGTTGTTTACCGACGCCGCCAATTTTTTGTGTTTTTGTTGCACCGACGTGTAGTCTGTATTGTTGTTGTGCAGTGAGGCGTGCAATTTTCCATTGTTGGTTGCCGGAAAACTCAAGCGTACAGCAAATAAGCATACCAACGGGGTGCTGGTGTTGGTGTTGGTGTGGCACGCGGTGTCTACCTACATGGACGCCGCAGATTGCTGCGTTGGAGTCGAAGAGTCTTCCTGTGTTGTGTCTGACTAGCTAATGTCTATTAATGTGTTGTTGTTATAACGCTATTACTGTTGTTGTTGGCGCTATTTGGCATTCGTTTGTTGCCGCTGATTCATGTTTATTGGTTGTAACGCCTCGCTAAGCCTGTCATTCACCATGTACCACGTCCAGTCAGTCACTCCAGTCATTTACTCCATCATTTAGACGTTCACTGGTCGCTCGTTTGACGTCGTCTCAAAGCGTCTTTCTTTCGCCGGTCGCCGCTGTCATTTGGGCGCATGCAGAACGAACGTTTGCAATTGGTTTCGCTTTCCAGCGGCGGCCTTGCGGGGTGGGGGGTACTTTTGCTTTAAGTTGAGTTGGAAATTAGTCTGTTTTTGATTTCTGCATTTTCCGAATGCATTTTTCGATTCTTGTACACATCTGCTGTTATATAAATATATACATTTGCCAGTCGAAACAGGAAAAGCTGCAAAATTGTTGTTGTTTATTGCTAGAAATGCAAATTTTGCGCGTGTTTTTGCACAACTTCACCCCAAACGTTTTGGAGCTCGAAGAAAATTTTACATTTATTTTGCTTAAATGCGCTAGATAAGTGTGTAATGAGACGTGTTGTTTTCCGCTTTTGTTTCAATTTTTTTTATTATGTTTAACTCTTCTTAGTTTCTTCGACTTTTTGTGGCCATTAATTGAGTTCGGCATCATTAACTTTGAGCGGTTTATCGATCGGAACAATTTGTATAGTTCAACATTCGTACAATGACATACAGCAACATTCAGAAAGAAATCTACATATTTTATATGTACTAGTGCTCTAGTGTATTGAACACTAAATTCTGTTGAGAATTCTCAATGCGGAAAATAAATTAATCACCCAGCTTTAATAGTGCATATCAAGACTTTTTCGTTGGAACAAAATTTTAAAGCATAAATTAGGTACATTTGCTTGTTGCATTCATAGAACAATCTCCGGATTGCTTTTTTAGAGTATTTAGAACACAGAGATGTCGTCACTTTAGTTATCATTCAGCAGTGACACACGCTTCTTAAGTAGTTCTATCCATCTTGGTAATGCATTGATTAATTTTGCTGCACATTTCCAACCAAAGGTCTCTATGTAAAGTTCTTCCTTATTTAGGAAAGGGTATGTGGCTCCCTTTCCATGTTTTACGACAAAGGCAATACAACTCGATCTAAGTATGTTCGGATCTGATTACTGCTGCTTTTCTCGCAGCATTTGCACGCTTTCACGGATTTCCATCAAAAATTAAGAGCGTCGGCGGGAAAAACTCTGTTTGAGCTTAAAGCTCCACAGAATAGAAGTTTGTAAAATTCGTGAAAGAAGTCTCCCCAAAGACTGTTAAGAAATATGTACCCCAAGAGATCGATTGGCAGGCATACCTTCATGTTCTCTCCTCTGGAAATCAACAGTAAAGAGCTTTAAATCCCATTTAAAGAAAACGTATTCGTAAACGTATAAGGGACTCTATCCCTTGATTATGTAACCGATATCCAGAAGGACCTTCGAAAAAAGGTGTCTTGAAGTTGAAATATTTGTTTGGGGGTATTCTAGTCTAGAAATTTAAAAAAAAATCGAAATTTTTGTTTTTCGAGTATATTTTCAAAGTTTAAGTATTCAAGAATATGTGTAACTACAAGAGGATTTTTCAAAATTCAAATTATTTTCGGAGATATAGGCATTTTTCTGACCCGGCATCCAAACTGGTTCGGTCGGAAGGCGAAACTTTAAACGCGTTTTTCTCAAAACTGACTTTTTCGGAACGATGCCCACGATTTCTCAGGTCCTACTGGACGGATTTAGTTGAAATTTTTATAGAGTCTTCTTTATAGGCTTGTCTATGGTTGGAACTAGTCCCATCCCAAAATTTTTATTTTTATTATTTTTAAAAAACTCGAAATAGTCAGAAAACAGCTACCATAAAAAAAAGATTTTAGTTCGAGGCAGTCGCCATTTTGTGAAAAAAATGTTTCCCACTTTTCGGTAGTTCCGACCATTGCGACCTTATTCTAGATTAATAATCTTTTTTTTTGGTTTCAGATAACTAGGAGTGTTAAAATCATGGGTATGGTCATTTTTAGAGACCCCCCCCCAACTTCGTCAGCTCATAATTTTTTAAATTTTTTACTTTTTTTAGTTTTTAATTTTTTTCTGTACTCTTCAAAAATTATTAAATAACTAGTAAAAAAATGGATAATTAAAATATTAATTGCCTTTTTTTTACGACACTTTAAAAATTACCTGACATTCATGCTTCTAGACTAGAATAGCCCCTTAACATTATTATGAAGAATATTATAATGTATCAGGTTAATTATATATTTTAATCACATATTTTTCTCAAAATTCTGATTTCCTAAATGGACTACAGCGAGCTCAGTGGAACAATAATCGGAATGAAGGTGGCTAGGACCTGGAAATGCCGCGCAGCATCTAATAAAAGGGAAAAGAAACAGCAGATAAAACGAGACAGGAGGCAGAAAAATCCTAGACAACAGCAAATGATAACAAGCCTCAGAAGCAAGAACGATTAAACAAAACGCGAGTATGGCTAGAAGCCGTACTAATCAAGTTGGTCGAGCGTCGCAGTTATTCCGAACTCCAAAACGGGCAAACTGCGTGGTATAATTTCTGGTGATCTCAGATAAGGTGGTCTAAACCAGAATTCAAGTTCAGAAATCTCGACATTGCGGGGATCTGATCTAAAGGGGCTCATCATAATATCTAATTTAGGTCAGATCAGGTGGTTGATTCCTGAAGTTGGCTGATCTCTCAAGGTGGCGTGGAGATTGAGTTGCCGAATACAGTTCTTTGTGAAGGCAAATATAAACACTTGTATTTGGATATTGGTTCTCAACCTTGAACCTTTTACAAATCTGCTTAGGTAACTTA
Organism: Bactrocera zonata; assembly: GCA_037783105.1. Classification (NCBI taxonomy): domain Eukaryota; kingdom Metazoa; phylum Arthropoda; class Insecta; order Diptera; family Tephritidae; genus Bactrocera; species Bactrocera zonata. The sequence goes on from JBAWJQ010002103.1 coordinate 47,867, forward strand.
TTCTTATTTCCAATTTTCACATGAAGGCCTAAAAATTGTAGTTCTGGGGTATTTTAGTCTTGGACTGGGAAAGACAGCACATTGGAGAAGGAAGTCTTAAGATGATGCTATCTCATTCTCTGCTATGTACCCGTTGCATAAGCTCGCGTTAGAGTTTTTAATCTTACTGCATGAGCCTCAATCGGGCAGTGACTAGTTAAAACTCTCATATCTGTTAAAAGTTGAACTTTGTAGGGATCGAGGAGCTCACTTGCCCACTGGTGATGTAATCTGGGAAAGAAGGATCTTGCGGTCTCAACTGCTCATTAGTGAATCGCACGAAGCCAGAGGAATTCATACTCGCTCACCAGTGTGATTGCCATCTGGGATCCGACCATATTTTTGAAGTTTGAACAGTTTAGTAATCTTACTCAAGTCCTGGTTTCTGCACAACATCTCGTCGACCGCCCGTTCACCTGTACCTCCAGTAAAAATCCATCATTAGTGAACCGCATGAAGCCAGAGGAACCAGAGGAGGGCTCCTACTCCTTCCCATGCTGGAACTAGTGAGATATGTAGAAATACTTGTTCCACCAAGCAACCCAAGCTCTGCAGTTTCCTGCAATTCCACTAATTCCGGTCTTATCACGAAGTGCCTAGATAATAGCGATAAGAAGTTGACACATTCCTTAACAAGTTTCAAAAATCGTTAGGTATATGTAAATGCTCGAATATTTCAACTCATAATGTGGCAAGCCTCAAAAAAGCCTCTTTTCTTAAATACTAACATCTGATAAATCTGAAGGGGTTAAAATAGACTTCTCGTATTGTTCGCTGGGTTATAGGAAGTGCTGTATGCTATTACGACTCGATGTCAGGCAGTCAATGGAAGGGCTTGTTTTGCTTTGAAATATATGCAACAGCAGATAAAACATGGATGTGTTGCAAGAACTGAATGCATCAGTGGCTCAAACAACTGAACTGTATTTATCGAGGCAGCGAGCGTAGGCGGCTTGGGCGCGTACATATTATATATAAAAATACTACTGTATACTTTTGTAGCAAGGTATATGGATTTGTGTATGTCTGTATATATTTTAAAGCGCGTAGATCTGTGTGTTTGTCAAACCGGAAAGCTGCGTAGTAGTTGGCGGCATAGTTTTTTTGTTGATTTCTACCGCGTGTAAACGCCACAAAGGTGCTTCCTATCGACAAATACACATGTACAAATCAAGGGGAGGCTTGAAATGAGCGCTTAAAGCGGCAGCCAAAGGCATTTGGAGCCATATGGAAAATCTTAATGAATTCGTGTTTGCGACTGAATGACATATCCGCGATTCTGAGAAGCAACAAATGAGTTTCTTTAAGCGGCAGGCAGCCTGTGTGGCATGCACTATGTTTGTATGAGTGCGTGGTGTGGAGAATTAATTAAAAATATTAAGTGTAGAGGAAAATAATATACTTTAATTTAAGAATTCTCTTTTACGCCAACTAAATTGCGAAGAATAATAATTGCAGTTAATAAAAAAAATTCCGCCATAAACCAAACTATGTCAGCGAAACTAACTTGCCTTGCCACACTCTTTCGCTTTCCTCGGAAGATATATAAGCAAAAAAGATATGAGTTATCTAAAAATTAATTAAGTGCCAGCCAGAGAAATAAAGCGACGCGCTTGTGCGCAGACGCACAGCAACAAACTCGCATTTACTTGCAATATTAACAGGCAGCCAGACGCGCCACGCGCATTTAGCGTCATTTAATGCCACATAATCATAATTTTACTCCACAAATGTTGCACGTAAATACTGGCTTGTGCCACAACTACTTTTCCTTCTTACTAAGAGATACTTTTTTCTGACTAAAAGTTACTTTTTCGTAACAAAAGTTACTTTTTTTGCGATTTTTCGCGCATTTGTGCTTTGCGCGTGCGCGCGCCCACATTTCTGCATCCGCAACGGATGCGCGTCGGCGCGCTGCTAACTCGTTTTTCCACAGCAGTTTGGGAGTTGCGATTTTTTGTTGCTTTTACTGTAAAGCTTCTTGTGTTCTTGAACTGTGGAGGCGCATTGCCTTGATTATTTTGTCTAGTTCTCTAGTTGACTGATTGCCTTTTGTTTTTGTTGTGCGCTTGAGGCAGCCTACAAAGTCGACTTGAGCTGCCGTAGAGACGCTTGCTGTTTTTTTTTTTTTGTTATTTCTTCTTATTTTATTATTCTCTACTTTGCTTTTGGCTGGCTAAGCGTTCTAAGCGCATGTAACTGGGTCAGTAGCAAGGCAAGACGGTGACAGCATCACGTTTTATTTGGATTAAATATAGGCGCATGTATACAAATGTATATATGTATGTATGTTTGTATGTATATATATATTTATATACATATATATCATTTGTCGCTTTACTCACCATTCATTTCGTTATATTTTATCTGTATGGCGCTTGTTTATTCGTTATTTCATTTTTATGTTGCGTGTTGCAAGTTTCACTTCATTGAGGTTTCACGGTGAAACTGTCGCTATAAATAAAAGGTGAGAATGACATTTCTAATTCGCCTTGATTTGACGGTGTTGGCGTAATGCAGCACTCTAGATATCACACGCTCATACCATATGTAATTGCGGTCATCATGTCATAAGAATGAGTTATGGTCTATATTTTTTGAGGCTCACATATACACTAGGGTGATTCCAAAAATTTTTTTTTTTCGATTGGTAATCGGAAAAATAAGTTCCTAGACACCTCTAAGAAAGCCTCTCCAAATATGAGTTTTTAATTGTGACGGGAAGGTCCTCCTACATACGGTTTTCTATTTTTTCATATTATCAGATAGAAAAATTTATATCTCGCTTCCAACTACTTGAAAAAATATCTTGTTCCTTAGATTTTTTAGGAAATTGAATGCCCTAGAAAAAGGTCTTCTATGATTTTTTCGTAAACCCAACCGTTTAAAAGATATTGTTAAAGTTTGATTATTTTTTGGAAAATTTTTTAATTCTTATTAATTTTATAGCTCAATGAAAAAAAATATTATGAATGATGAAACTCATAGGTTTTTGGAGAGACTTTCTTAGAAGTGTCTAGGAAACTATTTTTCAGAGTACCAATCGAAAAAAAAAATTTTTTTTGAATCACCCTAATATACACACATACCAGATATTGCGAAAAGTGCGTGAATTTCACTTGAGAATGGTAAGTAGTTAGTGGTAGTAATCATCTAATAATGTCAACTGACCGTAACGATTTCTATAACAATCCCACATCTTCTAGTTATACTGGTATGAGAGGGCTATATCGAAGCCGTCTTAAATATTGGATGATGGACGGAGCACCGCCCACTTTTAGGAAAAATCTCTCCGACCTTTCTCGCTTTCTCGCTACAGGGAACCTAACACTCTCCCACACTAAATCGACAGTGACCATATTCACTAAATGGACGAAGGAGAACAGACTTGGATTAAATATCGTGCATGATACGATGTTAATAGCCGATTTAGATGAATTCTCAGTCGGCCTAGCTTCGGCATGACCACTATGGAAAAGAGACAAAGAAACCTTGTCTAGCTGGCAGCACATGACAGACATAGAACATCGGCAACAGGCAAGTCCCTAACTACGGCGCACCAATACGGTCGCCTGGATGCAGTGAAATGCAGACGTGGAAGCCACAGACATGTCAGAACACTGCACTCCGGACTACATCGGGATGCTTCTCAATATCTCTCATCGAACACTTGCAAAGTGAGGTCAGTATGTTCCCAGTTAAGGAGCATAATGAACTCCTCTCCGAGTAGTTTCTGCTGGGGTTCGTCCGCAGAAATCATCCCTGCAGTCACTTTCTTGTAGCGGAAACGTTTTTTAGGAGTATCATGAGGTCCTTCATCAACTACGTCAACGACATAAAACAATATGCCGAGCAGACTTCGGACGCAGCAAACATGGCATTCAGACATGCAGTTAATGCCATTCACAGTGAAGCCATTAACAGCTTGACCGAATCCCTCTCAGTGAATGGCAACCACCACCCATTCCAGACGACGAGCTCGAGTTCTCGCAAAAATCGATAGTGCCTTTGCGCACCTTCGTTCTGGATATATAGCTGGATGTGCTGGATGGATAGCAGATTAAACTCCTACTTATCCAGAATCGACCCTGACTCTTGCCTATGTCCTGCTTAAATTGTTCTAATCCAACCAAAACTGTTCGGAGTTTAAGTTTTGCAAGTTGCAAGAGTTTAAAATGTTTGGGTACACTCGAACTCAAGCCTGTAGTTCCGATCCCACCAATGCATGGTTCTGGCCCCATCATCCTCAAAGCCGCCATCGGCCAGCTCATTGCCGGCTACCCTTTTATGCTTCGGCACCTAGTTCGGTGTATAATGTTCAGCCTCCCTATACGCTTCTCCACTGATAGCGATTTGACTTCATAAGCTGAGTTCGCTTTTAGTGCCGTTTGACTATCCCTGAGTATAGCGATAAGCTGGTTGCTGTACACTGACTTATTACAAAGACTTCTGTTTTCGAGATGCTCGGAAAATATGCTACTGGTATGGATAGTTTTGTATGTGGTCCCAAAATGCCTGCGTCAATGCTTTGTGGTGTTTTGGAGAGTTCTGCCCAGAAGAGATCCTCGTTTTGTAAACGGGAGGACGGTTGTTTTTGCCGGGTTTATATTTAACCCTACCGTATCGCCCCATCCCTTTAATAGACTTAAGCCCCTTTGGACTACTATATGTCACGCACCGATATCCGGTTATGAGGAATTTCACTGTATTCATTTGGAGTCACTTCTTCTGCTTCATTTTTATTCCGGATATGGTTTTAATGTACTTCCGAGCATTTTGACTAAAAATATATATCTTTCATGTTAAAAACTAGCAATCGATTTATCTTTTTCTATTTCCGTGTGAGGTTTGATTTTCATACGTCAATTAGTATGGGTTTGGCAGTTTGGCCGTTTACAATAAGAACAGTTTGTCTGGGGATTTTTGGCAAGAAAAAAGTGAACAACGTGTCTCAAAATTGAAGATGAAAATGTTCCAGTAATGTTTTGGGGAGCAACTCAAAGCATTTTGTGAAAGTCGAAGAGTCGGCGAAAGCTTGCCTCATGTGAGTCATCGATCCATCTCTGTCAATGAAGATAACAATGAAAAAGTTCAATCAACAGAGCTTGAAAATCGTCGTGGTTAGATCAGTTGGCAAGGCATCTCAGGGATAAACTGAACATATGTAGGTTAATGCTTTCGGTTCAAAGCGCGTTAATGAAAATAAAGTGAAACAAAAATTTAGAGAGAGTAACGTTACACTATAAAGTATTTTTTGAATTAATGTTATTTTAAATCCTTTTCCATTTTTCACCTGTTCACTTTGGTGTTAAAATAAGGGTCGATGGACTTTGTACTACTTGTATTTTGTTGATATATTTCCTCAAGTTTTAATTTCGTTTACTTGCTACTGCGATTTTCTTTTCTTCTCTAATATAGATTCTTATGCTAGGTAGCTTCGAAGCCGAACTTTAGTCGCCCTTAAGATGAACCAGGGAAACAAGTTTGTCGAAAGTTTCTAATACAAGCTACTAGTGTGTTTATTTATAAGTGAATTTGCAACACCCACAATCTCATGCCTACACACAAATGCAGGCTGCAACAACCACAAAGCTAAGCGACTCACATGTCAGCTGGAATTCAAGCTGCTGCACGTGCTCAACATTTTAGTGCTGTGGAAGTTAATGTTGCCGCTGGAGGTGAATGAGATTTCGTGCGTGCAACTTGCGACAAGCGGACGCACAAGGCGACGTACTATACATACATACATATATAGTACATACAATACCATATATAGTATATAGTATGTGCTTTATATATTTCTATATATCTATGTTTACTTTCCATGAGTGTCTTGTTGTAGTTGCTGTTGTTGCTATTAAATCAACGTTACAATTGATACAGTCGTGTGCATCTTCTGTTTACAATGCAGCCAACAACACGTTCACATCATTCGGCATGCAGCAACATTGTCAAATCATGTCGCCAGTCAAGTCACTGCGCTGTTGCACGCAATCATTTGCTTGACAGGCGGGCGAGCTGCAATTGTGAGCTACTTTAACAATGTCGCTGATGTTGTTATACCCTGCAGACGGTGTGTTAAGTTTGTCACGAAAATAAGAACATTTGGATGGAGATGTCGAAGACGGTATATGGCAAATGATAAGCGTTAAGAGCTGAGTCGGTCTACCAGAGGTACAGGTACGTTTGTCTGTCTGTATACATGTATACGAGTATGGTACTTGAAGTAGTAGCTTAGATTTCGAGATTTCAGTATGCAATTTCGCACACGTTCTTTTTTCTCCAGGAAACTTTCTCATTTGTCGGAATCGCTGCTACCGGACTGATATGTAGTATAGTTGCCATACAAAATGACCGATCCAAATCAGCGCCTTGTGTGGAAACCTATTTTATTTGGCAAGATATTTTTATTAAATTTAGCATGGTCTATTTTTAGGACAATGATATAATCTCCGAATAGTTTTTTTAGGATCGGACCACTATAGCATATAGTTACCATACAAATTGAACAATCAAAAGTAAGTTTTGGTAGGGAAGACTTTTTTATTTATTAAGATATTTTCATGAAACTTGGCATGAATAATTTTGCAAAGACATGAGTACAATTTATGTAGGAATTGTTCAGATCGGACTACTATAGCATATAGTTGCCATACAAACTGTATGATCAAAATTATGTTCTTGTGAGAAAAACTTTTTTATTTATCGAAATATTTTTATGAAATTTGCCAGAGATATTTTTCTAAGATACCTGTATAATCTCCGTGAAAATTGTCCAGATCGGAACACTATAGCATATAGCTGCCATACAAACTGATTGCTCAAAACCAAATGCTTGTATAAAAAACTTTTTTAGTTTGCGAGATATTTTCACGAAATTTGGCATATATTATTTGTTGAGCCAACGCTATATACACCGAAAATATTGTTCGGATCGGACCACTGTAGCATATAGCTGCCATACAAACTGACCGTTCAAAATAAAGATTAAAATGGTTTTATACCCTTTTAGGGTACAAAAAATGCGACTGTAAGGGGTGTTATAACCGATGTTAACTCTTTTTCTTGTTTTTCTTATTTTTTTGCTACCACATGACAACTGCGTGCCACTGTGCGCGCGCTTTGCTATTGTAATGTTGTTGCCACAAGCTATAAGCACCCACTGCAGCTGCAATTGATGGTGTGGCAATAAGATGCGATGCTATCTGTTGAACATTGTCTACTCGTATGTCTGCCTGTATGTGCGTCAATGCTACTGTAAAGTTTAAGCATTTTTGCAATTGTGTGTGTGTTTGCGTGTGTCTTCATTTATTCATGCGCTTATTGTTGTCTATTGCTGTCGTTTGAATTTTCTCCATCATTCGTTGACAATTGAAAAGTGTCTCACTATCTACTCGATGTGACTTATCAACTGCTACAACAACAACAACAACAGCAACACACAAATTGTCATTAAAGCATTACATGCAACACAGCAATTGTTGCCACAGTCTAACATACATACGGTGTAAGCCTAAGCATGAAGTGCTGTCTCTTCGCTCTTCATTGTATGCAAATTTACCGCTATTTAATGTGTCATCTTTTCACACTAATTCTCAGCGATTGCCGCCTGCATGTGTTGAAATAATTTTGCATTACATCTTTCATGCAACGCTTCATTTGCTCATTCATATTTCATATGCGCTTTCATAAGCTGCAAGTCTGGCTTTATTACATGTTGCATGCCTCATTTGCATTTAGGCGTTTTTTAGAATGTCTCTTTCATTGCAATCACCGAGCTTTATTGTTTTTATAGCGCTTTCTTTATTATTGTTGTTGTTGCTTTTTTTATTGTGGTTGTTGTTTTTACTGTTCTTGTTGTTGTTGCATTTTTATTGAGTTGTTTATACACGCTCATTTGGCATACTTGAGAATTGTGAATTTTATAGCGACCGTAATTGACACCTTTCACAATCATTTGTTGTTGTTGTTGATAGGAAAATGTGAGCAGTTATGGAAATAAATTCAGTTTTAAATTTCATCGTGAATTTTAAGCTAGATATATAGCCGAGCGGAAGTTCCAAATTATTACTACTTATTAATATGTTAGTACATTCACTGAAGGCTCTATTAAGCGGACATCTCCACTAACCCTGCACATTAACCTATCCCAGTGTCCGTCTATGAGAAATTTCACTGCAATTCGAATATGTCATAATACCTACTTTCACCAACCATAACCTGTGGCCATGTTGTAGGTAATTTCATAAAGCCGCCCTCATACAAATCTGACTCCCGATTGGCAAAAACTTGGCGACAGTCGCATTTCACAAGCTTTTTTTCGCTATCAAACTCAATCGCCGTAGTCAGAAACAGGTAATTATCATTTACTGGTAAATCCGGACTATAAAGTAAATGCATGAAAGCCTTCCAACCCAGCTCTCGGAGCGTCTGGTTCACCACTATCTATATGTAAGGCCTGGCATTGTCTTGATGAAACACAGTTTTTCACTTTTTGGCCAAAATCGGCCGCTTTTGGAAGATTGCTTCCCTTAGATGGTTGAAATGTTGACAGTATAGTTCCGAATTAAAAGTTTGACCTTAGGAGAGAATCTTACAATAGTTGAGTCTCCGCCAATCCCACTGAACCTATAGAAAGCCTTCCAGACCGTCACTCTTGGTGTGGTAACCTTTTCTGCCGACTTACTCCGATTCGTTCAACTACCGTTTTTCTTGATGTTGCCGAAAGTGACCCACTTTCTATCTCCTCATCATCATGTGAACGTTTTTTTTGTAAAACTGCAGTGATCTGCCGATGGAAGTCCAGTTCATGAGGGTTTTTCCGCATAAACTCGAACTGCTTCCATACATCAGGCTTTTTTTTGTATGCGGCAATATTGAAATAGTTTGAAATCGGTTCTAAATGGTTCGACATGGGGATTTATGTGAAATTTAGCTTCTTGGCAATCAAAACAGTGGTTACAGATAATCTGGATCTACAAATTCTATGAATATTTTCGATCATTGGCCGTCGAGAGCGTTGTGCTTCCTTGACATGAAAATTACCGGAGCGGTATTAATGAAATCAAAATCGCGGTGATTGTAAAATAAAGTTGAGCTTCCATAAATCGAAGTCCTTCATAAGTCGAACTCTTGAATTGGCAATAAAAGTAAGATTTCAGATAAATTTCCTTCCGCAATTCGAAGTGTTTTTGTGGATTATGGTGATTCGAGTTAGAGAATTTCAACTGTATGTCGTATGTTCCCTTTGTTTGACGAATGATCAAACAATACCAATTCAAATAGTTAGCAAACTGTCTCAGAAGTTTTTTGAGTACGAAATCTAAACTTTATTATCAAAGGTATCTATTGGAAAAATAATCAACTTCATTTTACTAGACCTCATTTTAAAAAACATAAGATGCGTTTTTTGATTGAGGAATGATATCTTTTCATAAAACATTCAACTCTAAACACATATCCACATCGAAATAACGAAGAATAGACATTAACCGTAGAATCCTAAACTCAAACTGAAGGAGAACAAACTCACATAATAATGTGATCTGAGTCAACTTAATACTGAATACATGAGTTAAGCTACCTTCGAAAGAATTAATTTAAGGTAGTAAAGAAAGGATGATAGGGGTAAGGGTACAGTTGTACAGAAGGAGGTTTAGAAAAGTGCTCAGTCTATAATAAAAACACATTTTTTGGCCAAATTTGTGTTTTAGTTTTATTCAACATAGTTCCCTTCAAGGGTGATACACTAATTATAGTGACCCTCCAACTCTTATATATCATTTTTGAATTACGATTTGTCTTTTGTTTCAAAATAAGCCATTCGGCAAAATTCTCTCCAGCGAGCATTTTTTAAGGTCTGAGAACAGGAAATATTCACTAAGAGCCAGACCTGGCTAATGTGGGCGACGCGGAAGCAATTTTAAACCTAATAAATTATTTTTGCCATCGTATTTGCTAACGTGTGAGATGGTGAAACAATTCTTTCCATTTCAAAGAACCTCTTTTGAGCGTCCATTTCGTTTACCGTTTTCGGTGCTCAATTCACCACTTCCAAACTGAGCATACTGATCCTTGATGGTTGGATTTCCTGGGACAGGATTCGAAAAATAGTAATCAAGCAAAGATTTTGCTTCAACTGTATTTTTTTCCAATAAAAACAATATTTTATCATCACGGGAAATTCTTTCGTTTCAATTTTTTTTTTCAGTAATAAAAAGATGCTTTACCCAAAGTGAGTCAGAGGGAAATGTCGGAGAGCCTATATAGCCGATTTAGACATGTCCGTCAGTATATACACGAATCAGCCCCTCAGTTTTTGATACATCAATCCTAAATTTTGGACACATAGTCTTCTACCCAAAAAGCTGTCGAAGCCGCAGATATCGGATTACTTTTTGCATAGATCGGCTCTCCGAAGAAATTGTTCCGATTGGACCACTATAGCATATAGCTACCGTATAAACCGACCTATCGAAATTAAGTTCGTGTAAGTGTTTTATATCTGTGTAGGCTGTTATAGTTTCGGTGCAAGAGAAGTTAATGTTTTTTTCTGGTTTTTGTGCATATATCTTTTCCAATATTTTCATTTTTTCCAACTGCTTAACGGCTTCCGATGTATTGTTACATCATTCCCATTAAATATATGAAAGTAGGGAAGGCAGATAGTTCTCATCACTTGTCTAGCAGTTAATTGTTAACTGAGAGCATCACATTCAAACCCGCTTAGAATTAATTTTAAAATGTCAAAGCTTCCTGCTTTTATTAGCTAATTGCGCACATCCTGCGGATATTGAAGCAGCGCGAGCATTTTGTATCGCTTCTCTAAAGATATGTTTTAAAATATATTAATATATTAGTATTTATGTACATATGTATATAGTACATGTATGTGTGTATGTTGAGCTAAATGTCACATTTGAAGTGGACTCTGCAGTAGACGACAACACTTACGAGGTGCGTTTTATTATTATTGCCATCCGCGTAGGCCCATTTGATTAGCACATTTATGGCATAAATTTGTAAATTTACTATAACTCGATTTAATCGGCGACTCACCCAGTGCTGCCAAGCAAAAGGTGAACAAACGCTGAAGAAAATAAAAATTTGAATCAAAATTGGAGGTGAAAAGCCAATTCTTGTTGAGTTGCTTACGAAAAATCGGAAGCGCCCACATATCGCTTTTATTAATATACGTAATGTATTCATTCATGCGCCGATATACAATGTGTCGCCGCTGAAAGCTGGCACGCTTCGCTGTTGCAATCATACAAATTATGTTAATGCCAACATACATGCATCACAGCGCTGCAACAATACGAAAGCGGCCATATGGTCTGAGTACAGATAATAAATTGTTGCCGGCAGACGTTGGCGTTGTTGCCAACTATTAGTGTGTGTCTATGACATCATAACTTTTGTTATTAATACACTTGGCACTCGCTCGGATGCCAAGATGTTTTTATTTTTTATTCGTTGATATACCCTGAACAGGTACAAGACTTGAAAACTCTATAAAAGTGTATATAAAAATTATTCACAATAAAAATTAGCCATGCTCGTCAGTTTTTCTGTATATACGAACTAGTTCCTCAGTTTTTGAGATATTGATCTGAAATTTTGCAGACGTGCTATCCTTCTCAAGCAAATGCTCATTTGTCGGAATCGCCGTTATCGGACCACTATAGCATATACCTGTCATACAAACTGAGCACTCGAATAAAAGTCGTTGTATGGAAAACTTTTTTAGTTATCAAGGTATCTTCAGGAAATAAGGCACAACTTCTTTTCGAAGACCTTTATATAATCTCCGAAAGAATTATTCAGATCGGACCACTATAGCATATAGCTGCCATATAAATTGATCGATCAAAAACAAATTCTTGTATGGAAAACTTTTTTATTTGTTGAGGGATCTTCACGAAATTTAGCACGTATTATGTTTTTTTGATGTAACGGTACAATCTGCGAAGAAATTTTTCAGATCGGACCACTATAGCATATAGGTGCCATACAAACTGAGCAATTAAAATCAAAATAATGCATTTTTTATAACCTTTAATGCCAAAAGAAATGCACCTGTGTGAAGGGTATGATAGCTTGGCTGCCAACCACGCACCATATTTTTATTTTTATTCATTTTTTTATCTTATATTAAACATATATATTTTATTTTATCTGCTTAAATGTCTTTTGGCGCGTGCGTTGGCGCAGCTGCTCATAAAGGCTTATTGCATTATTGTTACCAGTCTTTGTTGTTGTTGTTGTTGTTGTTGTTTTCATAATTGTTGCACTTGTCATATGCTTTTGGGTGCCTTATGTTGACCCGCGCACTTCGATCGTTGTGTAAATATTTGTGCAGCGTTTCCCAAATATGCGCTAACAAGCACTGGTTCTCTTTTATACTGTCACTTGCTGCTTTTCTGCACTTCTTCTAAGTATTTTTGACCATTGCTTCGTTTGTGGTGTCATTTAGTGTAGCCATGCTAATTATTACAGTTGTACAACATTTTTTTTATGGATAAATATCGGTAGCGGCTGCTTTGTGGCACGTGCTACTTTTCATCGATAAGTCATCTTCAGCGATGAGGCTCATTGCTGGCTAAATGGCTTCATCAATAAGCAAACTATGCGTTATTGGTCAGGCCATATGTAAGAATTGGTCTAATGACGGCCACTTGCATTCACGGGACTATAATCGGTTTTAGACCCTAGTGCCGTTTGAAAAATATTTATGTTTTTAATTTCCAAAACTCAAAATAAAAATTATTCAAAATTAATTTTCAATCTAAATAATTACTTGGTATTGTGTTAGACCGCTTATGAGATATCAATGAATTTTATTATTAACACCAATTCTCCCACATCTATACCTACTTTTTCAATATTTTACCGTGTCTTCTTGCAACCGCAACTGATTTTGGGAAAATTTGTTGTTTACTTTCGATTAAAATGCAGCAAATTGCATTTATTGTCCAACAACGCCCGCGCATCCGTGGTCAATTTAATAATTTCAAAAAGCAAAAACAATAATAAAACGCAACGCCCACATCACCCACAAATCGCAGCTGCCTGACATTACACGCCCGCTGATAAACACACCTACACCGCCATACTTTTATTAGCGTCTTCCTTCCATAATATACAGCTTATAGATATACATATATACGTATATATGTATATATATTTATATAAATACTGTAGACACGCGCTAAATCGATTTGCATAATTTGCGTGGTGTTTCATTTCAGTTTTCCATTTGTCTTACTTTAAATTTGACTCGCTCTTCCTTTGCATTGCTTAAATGTGAGCTGTGGCAGCCTCCGGGCTTCACGTGGGTGCTTTGCGTTGGTGGCGTGCATTTGAGTTGAACGCATTTACGCCGAAGCCTAGTTAATTTCAATGCCACCTGCTCTTTTCTGCTTAAAAGTCACACTTTTATTAATCAATAAATTCATTGATAAGCGAGAGTAGACAACATTAAAGAGGTTCATTAATGCAAAATTAGCTGCGGGCGTTAAGAGACATGAACTCAATTCGTAAATTTTCAAGTGAAAGCTTTTCTTTTGGAAAGATATCGCTTTTTATTGAGAGTAAAATTCGGAATTGATAAAATTTATCGCCTCTCAGCTCCAGCAAAGAACTCGCGTCTGAATTTTTCATATCCAAAAACTGTGGTCTCGAAATAGGAACACATTACTTGTTTTAGAAGATTTAATCCAGATATTTTTTATCAGGATGTTCCAAGTTCTTTGGAAATAATAATTTCTGAACTACAGAACCACCACTACTACAACCAAATTCATAAGACTGGATGAAGCGAGTGTTGGTATGTTGCACTCCTAGCTAGAATGAACTGCAACGAGGAACTTTCTTTTGCGGCGCAGAAACCGCTTACGCCATTATAGTCGAGTACCTTCCCTAGGTTGTGGGCTGGATTTGGGACTAGCGAGAACCCCTAGTAAAAGGAAAAAAAGCTTTCACTAATTATTATTTAATATATGAGTGTTGAATAGGCGGCAAGATATTTAGCTTAAATTATGTGAGGTGTTTTCATTGTTGGTAAGAATCTATTGAAGTCGAGGAATTTCTGGTAAATGTTTAGATTAAGATAGGTCGATCTTAACAGGTACATCATTTAAATAGCTTGGAACATATGGCCCTTGTGATACCTAAAACTCTTATAAAACCATATCATAAGCCCTCACAAATCGACGAAGAAAGTAGATTTTTTAAGGTGGCCAATGTCAGCTTCGACTAAGTCTGCCACAGATCTTACGTTAGGTGTGAATACCCCGTAAGCAGCCACCGACGAGGAGTGCCAGTAGAGGAAAGCTCGACTGAATAGACCTGAAACATGTAATGAATCGCCGGTGACGAAATGAATAGCTGCCTTTGCGGAATGTGCATCCGCAGTCCCCAAGGGGCTGCCTCGAGGGAATACTTACCCACGAGAGGGAGGCAATAGAGCAACCCTGGGCGCAGAAACCCGAGATGGGAATATCCCAATTTTTTTTTACAGGTGCATGGAAAGAACTACGTCAAACTTGCATCTGTCAGAGTCAGGGCCAGTAAGATTCTGACTAAGGTATAATGGAAAAAGCTGTTATTTTTTTTTCGAACTGGAGAAAGTGCCTGGGTCTTTCATTCTCCATTTTCCATGCGACTTTGACAACTTGTTTTCACGAGAGTGTTTTGCCTTACTCTAAGCGCAACTTTTGGGCTATGACCAGTAAGAATTCTTGCAAGTTAAGTAGTTCAGTAGATTTCTTGTGTTCTGCTTTCAGTCAAAAGGATCTTGTAGTCACACTACGTGGTCGCTGACCAACGCCAGCTAAACTTGCACGAGCCCGTAAACATTTATATGGATGGCTCAAAAATGGACGATGGAGTTGGTGCGTATATATACTGTCCAGAGTTAGGACGCATAGGGCAGCCTTTTGAGTTGTCGGACCACTGCAGTATATTTCAAGCTGAGGTGTTTGCTATTGCAAATGCCACGGAGCTAGCCTTTAATGCACTTCAGAGTCAACATCAACGTAGGCAGCCAAGCAGCAATGAAGGCAGTAACCTCGTATCGCATATCGGCCAGAAAGGTCTTAGGTAGCAAGCAGTGGAAAGTGTTGCCAGAAGCATTGAATTTCACTTCTACTGGGTGCCAGACAACAAAGGCATCGAGCGTAATGAAATAGTGGACGAGATTGTCAAAAATACCCGGAAACGTGATCAACATTGGGTCATTGGGAAACCTATGCATTGTTTTTATCGAAAAGCGATGGAACGATATATATGAATGCAAAACTGCAAAAGTCATGCGTAAAACGGTAGATAAGTATCTAAAATTCCTATTGGCACTCGATAGAAGAGACTGTAGGAACGAGATCGGAATACTAACTGGTCACTATCCGATGGCGACACACGCAGGAATGGGTTGACAGATCGAGAAGGCTGCAGAAAATGTCTAGAGCAAGGCACCGTGGAAAAAATGAAGTATCTAAGTTATTTAGTTATTTTTACAAATTTCTATTTCAAATCAAATCAAAAGTGGGTTAGGTTTGAGTTATGCCGCAAAGTCATTCACTCATTTGCTTTTTTATGGTTTTTATTGCCTTGGTTTATTTTCCTAATATTTTCTAAGTTATGCACTTGTGAATTCCTCATTCCCACTTGATTTTCACATAATTATAAAATCCATATTTTCACTTTTCATTAAGCCGCTGCGCACTCACACACTCACCTCGGCGCGCGATTACTTCATTGTTCGCCGCACTTTCAATTTGCGTCGTGTGATTTTTCACAAATTTATCGCCAACTGCTGCCTGCCGCTGAAAACATCTAATTTTGCACACAAAGTAAATTGCAAAAGCGAACAGCAACAACAAAAAGGAAAGCGAAAATCATAATAAATCTTCTGACTTTAGTGCGCATGCCGTAATTGCGGCGAGATTTTCGCCTGATTACGAATCATATTTGTGTTTTATTTATCAACTTTGTTGCAACAGCGTTGACAATATCTTTTAATGAGTTTTCATAACATCAACTTTATTACTTTTATTGTTTTTGGTTGTTGCAAAATAAAATTATTATTCGTAAGCGTCTTAAAATACAATAAACTATGCGAATTTAGTGCAACAAAGCGCCACATCTTCACGCAAATATTCACGCCGGACGAAAATTTCGTAAACTCCTGTGAGTGTGTATTTAGCTGTGTGTGTTTGAATTGATCAAAAGCTCAGTAGTTCCGTGAGATATTTTTGTCAGCGCGCATTATTTAGATTTATGTCTATGGAGGCAGCTTTAATATGAATGAATGTAACAAATACAACAACAAGTATGTTTGTATGTGTGTTCATGTTTACCAAATTTGTACTAAACACATGCATATGCTTTAATATGCCGTAATACTATACCGCCATACTCTGTTATGTAAGCTAAAAGTATTATGCCTGACGTTGCTTATGAGAAAATACTTGAATTAGTGTTTAATTATTTCCTTTGTCTCAGCCGATTAAAAGTCGAAATTCTGTTCAACTCAACTTTGTTATTGCGCGACTGTTAAAAATTATTCATCTCAACCAAATTTATTGTGGGAAAATATAAGTGTAGTGTTCAGCCGGATATAACGTGTGTATTTTTCTTGATTGTGTCACATTTGTCTGAACATATATGTAAGTAACGGGTGACCCAAGTATAGGTACTTTTCCAATAGCCTTTCTTGACAGATCAATATTCGACCGAATCGACCTCGTCCAGCACGTAGTGAAGAAAATAAAACAGCCGTAGCTGAGAGTCTACACGAAGACCGTAGAGAGTCGTTTCGGCGCCGTTCGCAGCAACTCGAACTGAAGCGTACAAAATACAGATTGTGTCAGAACTGAAGCCGCTCGACTTTATCAAGCGACATCGCTTCGCTCTATAGGCTCTTGAAAAAATCCAAGAATATCCGAAGTTTTCGACCCAAATTTTGTTCAGCGAGGAGGCCCATTTCTGGCTCAATAGGATGTTAACAAGCAAAATTACCGCATTTGGGACGAAAATCAACCTGAAAAGATTCAAGAGCTGTCATTTCATCTAGTAAAAACACCCCAATGTATACCATATGTATGTTAGTGTGAGCCATCGAATTCATGTATTAAAACGAACTAAGTTAGATTAGCTTAATTTTGCTTTCACGCCATACATGTCTTTTGTAATGACAGATGAAGGTTAAGTTAATCCGGATCTAAATTTTACGTCGTACGGGATATCAGTTTTAGGCAGTTTTCTAGAGACTTGCTATCTAATACTGTTACTTCATCTAGCATCTTGAACTACGAAGCTCCTAAATATCTAAGCCTGCCTTTAGATAAGGCCAGACATAAGCAAAGGAGGTTTTCCAGCATCTCTCTTCTATCTACTTTTCTTCACTTTCTACATGGCTCGTCCTTCATAATATTCATAGGGCCCACATGTCTTCTTCTTCTTTACTGGCGTAGGCACCGCTTACGCAATTATAGCCGAGTCAACAACAGCGCGCCAGTCGCTTCTTCTCTTCGCTACTTGGCGCCAATTGGATATTCCAAGCGAAGCCAGGTCCTTCTCCACTTGGTCCTTCCAACGGAGTGGAGGTCTTCCTCTGCTTCCCGCGGCGGGTACTGCGTCGAATACTTTCAGAGCTGGAGTGTTTTCATCCATCCGGACAACATGACCTATCCAGCGTAGCCGCTGTCTTTTAATTCGTCAATTATGTCACTGTCGTCGTATATCTCGTACAGCTCATCGTTCCATCGAATGCGATATTCGCCGTGGCCAACGCGCAAAGGACCATAAATCTTTCGCAGAACTTTTCTCTCGAAAACTCTTAAGGTCGACTCATCGGTTGTTGTCATCGCCCAAGCCTCTGCACCGTATAGCAGGACGGGAATTATGAGCGACTTATAGAGTTTGGCTTTTGTTCGTCGAGAGAGGACTTTACTTTTCAATTGCCTACTCAGTCCAAAGTAGCACCTGTTGGCAAGAGTAATCCTGCGTTGGATTTCCAGGCTGACATTGTTGGTGGTGTTTACGCTGGTTCCAAGATAGACGAAATTATCTACAACTTCAAAGTTATGACTGTCAACAGTGACGTGAGTGCCAAGTCGCGAGTGCGACGACTGTTTGTTTGATGACAGGAGATATTTCGTCTTGCTCTCGTTCACTGCCAGACCCATTTCTTTTGCTTCCTTATCCAGTCTGGAGAAAGCAGAACTAACGGCGCGGGTATTGAGGCCGATGATATCAATATCATCGGCATACGCCAGCAATTGTACACTCTTATAGAAGATGGTACCTTCTCTGTTGAGTTCTGCAGCTCGAACTATTTTCTCCAGAAGCAGGTTGAAAAAGTCGCACGATAGGGAGTCGCCTTGTCTGAAACCTCGTTTGGTATCGAACGGCTCGGAGAGGTCCTTCCCGATCCTGACGGAGCTTTGAGTGTTGCTCAACGTCAGTTTACACAGCCGTATTAGTTTTGCGGGGATACCAAATTCAGACATCGCGGCATAGAGGCAGCTCCTTTTCGTGCTGTCGAAAGCAGCTTTGAAATCGACGAAGAGGTGGTGTGTGTCGATTCTCCTTTCACGGGTCTTTTCCAAGATTTGGCGCATAGTGAATATCTGGTCGGTTGTTGATTTACCAGGTCTGAAGCCACACTGATAAGGTCCAATCAGTTTGTTGACGGTGGGCTTTAATCTTTCACACAATACGCTCGACAGAACCTTATATGCGATGTTGAGGAGGCTAATCCCACGGGCCCACATGTGCTGCCGGTATATTGTGAGCTGTGACTTGGCCAACAATCACACTGCATCCTGCAGTCTTTTGGAAGCCGTGTCAATGCATGCGTACATCCTTCCGTTTCTTTGCAGATTATCTGGGATATCTTTTATGTCCTTAAGCCCTTCCCTCTCATCTTGATCCTTCTGTTAGCTACTTCCGAAATTACATTGTGTATTGTTTTTAGCGACTTGCGTATTTCATGGTCTGGTTCGGTAGCCAAGCGAATGGCAGACTGGCAATCTCATCCGCTATTTCGTTGTCCGTAATGCGCTTGTGACTCGAAAGCCAGTACAAGTGCAGCCGCTTTCCGGCACCACCTTGTATTTATTGCCTCCCACATTCTTAGGACATTCCCTGGCGAAATGCTATGTGAAGTTGTTGCTTTAATTGCCGCTTGACTATCGACGTATATATTGACGTTCTTAATGTTGTTTTCTGCGTAATTAGCTAACTGATCAGCTTTTCTGTCTGTTTAAAAGATACTAGAGTATTCTAGCTCTGCTCACAAGATCCCATTGCCCACTCCATCAGCCAGTTCTGATCCTTCCGTGTTGATTTCGAAAGTTCCTCTGGTGGATTGAGTACCTCTGTGCCATCCACCCTATTTTTGTGTAACTTGAAGCCTTTGAAGCCAGCTAAACCGTGAGAGTATATGAACAATTTTATCCACCGATCCCCTGCTTATTGAGCTATGTCCGGAGATTCTCGTGGTAAACACAGCTTACGCCGCCAATTTTGCAGCTGATTTCGCTGCCGAGCTTTCCACTGCAAATCCAATTCATGGTAGGAGATCGTGAAATTTCGTTTATTTGGTATGCATATTTAGCGATGTGGTGTAGTGAAACAATCCTGATCATGCAGAAATAATAGGCAAGCACTATGTACCTGTTACCTGAGGTAATGCGAAGGCGTTCGGCGAAAAAACAAAGAAACAATCGACAATAAAGGGAAATGTTTTAGTTACTGCATCACTCATATAAGATGATAATGATGGTTTATCATATACTATGTATGTATGTCTGCTGAAAATTTTCGTGATCCCGAGCATTTCAAATACCGGTTCGGAAATTTCGGGATTGTAGACTTTTTCCAGATTTGCGTGCCATAACAAATATTTTAATGTCTGCTGAAAAGTTTCGGGATCTCGAGATTTTTAAATTCCGGTCCCGAAATTTCGGGATTGTAGATTTTTTACATTTGTATATCATATTATATATTTTTATGTCTGCTCAAAATTGTCGGTATCTCGAGATTTTCAAATTCCGGTCCCGAAATTTCGGGATTGTAGATTTTTTTTTATTTTTTTGCCAGATTTGCATATCATATTATATATTTTTATGTCTGCTGAAGATTTTCGCAATCCCGAGATTTTCAAATTCCGCTCCCTAAATTTCGGGATTGTAGATTTTTTACATTTCTGCTAGATTTGTATATATTATCATATATTTTTAAGTCTGCATAAAATTTTCGGGATTCTAAAATTTCGGGATTTTTTATTGTCAAGCAATACATTTTAATAATAACGCAATTTAACGCATTTTTTTTTCGTTCCAGGTACATATATGTTCAGAAAATTAGAAAAAGTTTGAAAGTGTTTTAGAAATTATGGAAGTCTTCAAATCTGCGTTATTTAAAAAATTAACAAAGTGGGTATATAAAAATATTTACTTAAATAAGAATTTTCTTAAAATTTTTTGTATTTTGGAAATTGTAAATATAACATTTTTAAAGTCGCGTTAAAATCGGATTTTAATAATAATAATGTTTTAAAGGAAATATATATGTACATAGTTTTTCTTTCAAATATCTATTTCATCTTAATTTTTCGTTTATTAAATCTAGCACATTTCCAGACAATTAATTACACATAAAGCATTATATAAAATAATTCGAAGTCGCCTCTGTAGAGTTTTCGCAAATCAATTCCCACTAATTTGATTCTCCTTGCTGTTTGACTACTGAATTAAAGCGTATAATTTTGAAGTTACCCCCCGGAAGGTCGAATTATTTTTAGAAGAAACCAATTAAACTTTTTTTTATTGCAACAAAAAATCCTGCTTGGAACAAATATGCGAAACAATTTGGTCATTTCGCATTTAAATCATAGCTTTAATGAGTAGACTAGCGCAGTTGTTGTGCTCACACATCGCCACGGTAATTCATAATAACAATAATATACACATTAATTCTTAATTCAACAAAATTATGCACGCCTATTGAAGAAATTAATGAAAAATGCCATTGTAATTGCTGATAGCGTGCTGAAAGAAGCGTCTCGCAAGCGCGTGAGGTGGAAATAAAAGTTACAAAAACAAGAAATCACACGTAAAATCGCACCTTTAATTGAACGCGTTACAAGAACAACAAGCGTAGTTATGTGTATGAACTGCGATATCTTGATAAATCTCCCTGTAGGAAAGAGAGCGATTCTTTAAGGATGCTGTGGAGAATTTATGAACGAATTCTCAAAATTTTTCAATATTTATTCATTTAATATTGTCTTCGTTCATCAACACACAGTTGGTTAGAAACTAGCTACCAACCAGTTACCAACTAGCTGCCAACTACTTTCCTACTACTTTTTAACTACTTTCCTAATACTTTTCAACTACTTTCCTCATACTTTTCAACTTGTCCCCAACTAGTTCACTACCAGTTCCTAAATAGTTTACAACTAGTTCGTATCTGCTTTCCAACAAGCGCATAATTATTTTGTAACTGGGCCGAACAAGTTCTCAACTAGTCTACAACTAGTTCCAAACTAATCCATAACTTGTTCCCAACTAGTACATTACGAGTTCCTAACTACTTTTTACCAACTAGACCACAACTAGTCCACAACTAGTTTACTACAATGTCCTAACTACTCTCCACCTAGTCCACAACTACTTTCCAACAAGCCCACAACAAGTTCCCACCTAATTTTCAACTAGTCTACATTTAGTTCCCAACTAGGCCATAACTAGTCCTCAACTTTGATTTAACTAGTCCATAACAAGACCACAACTAGTTACTTTTGAGTTAGTTAGTTTAGTATAGCTGCGCTGTTTTATGATTACAAAAACAAAAATATATTTCTTTCTATGTGTTTAAAATCTAAATCCGAAATTTTTGCATTTATATCCTAAGAAACATTAGCCTCCGTCTTATCCGTTCCTACAGGGTCACTTTAATCAAGAAAATGCCATAAAGGTGCGAACTATAAACTTTGACGCGCCACAAGAAGGGCGTTTCAATTGAGTGGCTGAGCGCTACACACGCACATATGCGTGATTTTTAAGAAACTTTGCGCAAACGCAGACACGCTGGTATTCAAAATTTGTTTCACTCGCTTCTCCTACCATTCTTACACCACGCTGTGGCGCATGCAACACGGTAGTATAATAATTATTGTTTTATTCCGCGCATAATTTACCCCTTTATTGCTGTTGTCTTTCGAAATTAAAGCGTATGCCGAAGAAACGCCTTCGCGCTAATGACACGCAGACCACACAATCCGTCACCGCGGCGAACGCGTGCGACTGGCAGCCAAGTGAAGAGGCGGGTGCATTGTCTGTCCACCTGCGAAAACGCCTTTTTAGCGTGCGCGCACGCGCTGATAAAATAATTCTGAGCTCATTCTGCTGAGGCTGCCTGCAGCCAGTACGAGATTTTTTGTTTGAAATTT
This sequence comes from Bactrocera zonata, assembly GCA_037783105.1. Lineage (NCBI taxonomy): Eukaryota > Metazoa > Arthropoda > Insecta > Diptera > Tephritidae > Bactrocera > Bactrocera zonata. The sequence continues at coordinate 70,368 of JBAWJQ010002103.1, forward strand.
TCTTTTTCTTTTTTTTGTCATTTAAAAATTTAAATATTTTATGCGTGGTAAGAAATTGCTTATTAATTTTATATTTTTACTGATCTTTATTTTATTCACCCACACCGTCGCCAGTTTTTTGGTAGCCGCTCGTGACCAATTGATATTGACCGACTAGCATCTGTGTCTCCGATTGTTGTCACTGCCTTATTTGTAACGTTGCTTTGTTGGTGGGTAGTAAAAAGACTGATTTTGCTATTGTTGTTGCTGGAATTGCATATGCAACCGTGACACGATTTAGTGCAATTTTCCACGGTTCATTTTTCAAAGACTTAATTTGAAGCGGAAATTTCATTATTTGCATATTTTCTAAATGGAAGGCATGCAAATTGGATTCTTATAAACGGATGTCAAATATTTATATTTTTTTCAGTAAGAATGATGTAATGTGGGAGTTGTAGATCATCTGATCAAAATTGGCCCGGACTTACAGAACACAGAACAGGTCTTCAAGTATTTTAATAGAAGTCTTTATTATCGCATTCAATCTAAGCTTCTGCGCCCATAAAATCATGCCAAGACTTAATCTAATTTTCCTTATACTTGTTATGAGTATAAGCCTCCGCTGGGACGGCCTTTAAGGGGGTATTCTAGTCTAGAAATAAAATTTTGGGCAGTTTTTTGAATTTTATTTAAAAAAAAACCAAAAAATATTTTTACTATCCATTTTTTATGGTGTTTTTATTAATGTCTTAAGAATACAGAAAAAAAATTTACAAAAAAATATTAAAAATTTAAATAATTGGCGCATCCTGGTGACATTGATCATGACTCTTCTGGTGGTCTGAAAAAAAAATCAAAAGAAATTCTTAATCAGTAAGGATGCTGTTATAGTCCCTACCTCTCAGGGAACACGAAATTTTTTTTTTTTTTGAAAAATGGCGACTGCCTGAAAATAAAATAATTTTTTACGCTTTTTTTGGAAATTCCTGAATTTTTTTTTAAATATTAAAAGCAAAAATTTAAAAAACTTGAGATAATGCCGGTACCGTGTGGAAAAAAGTAGTCTCGAGAAAAAACGCGTTTAAAGTTTTACGTTATATGATATTCGCTCAACCGGTTTAGTTGCCACGTCAATAAAATGGCTATAATTTTGAAAATAATTTGAGTTTTGAAAAATCCTAATCCATAAGCTATCGAATTATGAAAAAAAAAATTTCGATTTTTTCAAATTTCTAGAGTAGAATGACTTCAGCGAATTTTGAGTTTTTTGCTTTCGGCTCATTTTTTGAGTACCAGTCACTAGGTTCTTAAACAGTTCCGACGTCTTACTCATAAACCTACAAGTAAGTTACAAGTAATGATGCATCTGATGAATTTAGGATTCTCAGCTATGTACGTTGTAAGCATCTCTTTCCGACCTTTACGCGGTCTCGTTTTTGCAAAAGATTTAGACCTATTAGTACGAATTTGGTATTAATAAGCTTCGTACCCAAAAAACTAACCAAAATGCATTGAGTCGATCCATAAGAGTTGTTGAGATTTTCTGCCAACTCTCTGATGCCCACACATCAACATTAACAGTTGTGGATGGACGACTCACAGGAAACAAGCTTCCAATTCATTACATGCTTTGCTTTACGCATATACTTACTTGTCTTAATGATGAAGTAGACTCCCTGAAACACTCTTAAAATAATTAAAAATATTTCGAAGCAAAGTTTCTTCTGGAAACACCATAAAATTTCAAGTTAGAGTCGTTGTTACATGATTTCATGGTGAAGATTATCAGACAAAACTTTCGAGCCGTTTTCACATTATTCGTCATATGAGGAACAAACTTCGCATGAACATAATGAAAGGTGGCATCAATATAGATCTTTTTTAATGGTTTGATTTGACTGCGCAGTATAAATAGACCAGTCCACGCCAAATTTGATCAGATGATATAGAGGAATTTCGACAGCCATTACAAGAGCGTCATTAAAAAGTGTTTAGTTTTTGGTTTCTCTAGATTAGTTTCTTTCGTTCAGTTCGACAGCTGACTGGCGTTGGTATTCAGTGATTCAGTCGCACATTCCTCATTAGATCTATTTAAATTGGAATTATCACCAAATCTCAGAACAGTATTGTAATTAATTTCTTTCGACTGGAGAGGTAGGGTAAAGATCCCAGAGTGTGATCAGAATTAAAGTTACATCGCCTAGTCCGCCACAAAGAAAAGAAAAATGGTTTTGAGGTTTGGTGAGCTTTTGTAAGGTGTGTATTTATACATATCTTTAAGTTATTTTTTACATTTTTGAAGATTAAAAAAACAGAGTTTTAAAGTAGAATAATTATTTTAGAGTATGTCAGAAATATAATATTGAAGTAAATTGTTTAAATGCAAAAATGGTTTTGGTAAATATGCTAAGCCTAAAACTGGGTGAACAGTAATGTAAAGGAGATGGGAACATTGAAGGATTGACGATGATATCCTTTACCAAAATTATTTGATCTCAGTGAAAGGTGGCATAAGGTGGTCTACAAAAAATTCATTTCCGACTCGCCTCGACTTCCTTTTCTGGAGTTACTTGAAAAAGAAAGCCAAGGATATATCAGAAAAGTGATTCGAACGTACTATACCAGATTTTCAAACAAACTAGAAGCACTAGCGTTGTAACTTTGCGAGATTATTAAGCATGCGCAATATTATGGCAGAATGAACAGAGAGATGATAACTTGAGTAATAATTGAGGTATCGTAATGAAAGTTACTATACGCGCTCACTGCCAAAGAAGTTAGGACGTAGTCTAGTGCACAAATAAAGAAGCAATAGATATAACGGGATACAACTTTGCACGAAGTATGTCAAACTATTCCAGATTTTAGGTACCGAATATTTAGAGCCCAGTACTTACCTGTCGCCAACTCTTGTTTCGAGGAAAACGCGATTGAGGCTTTGGGAGCAGATAACTATGTAAGTAAAGAAATTCTAACATATGTATACGTTCATAACTCTGAAAGTATAAGCCGGATAAATTAGAAGTTTTCATAGAATTTTTTTGATTTATGTTTTCGATTATGTCCAAGTGCATTCCACTACCGAAAAAAATGTATATAACCTTTAAAGTAAGAGAAACCTTATCCAAAATACACAAACTAACAGTCTGTCAAGTAAGAGCGTGGTCGTGTTAATTTACAAAAAATCATTTATTTTATGAAACTTTCATATTTATGTATACATACTATACATTGTACACATTAGGGGGTATTCTGGTCTAGAAGCATGAATTTCAGGTAATTTTTAAAGTGTCGTAAAAAAAAGGCAGTTAATATTTTTACCATCCATTATTTTTATTAGTTATTTGTTAATTTTAGAAGAGTACAGAAAAAAATTAAAAACTAAAAAAAGTAGAAAATTTCAAAAATTATGGGCTGACGAAGTGGGGGTCTCTAAAAATTTCCACTTAACCATACCCATGATTTCAACCCTCCTAGTTATCTGAAACCAAAACAAAAAGATTGTTAATCTAGAATAATGTCACAATGGCCCGAACTACGGAAAAGTGGGAAAAAAATTGTTTCACAAAATGGCGACTGCTGAAAAAAAGTTTTTTAGATCACTTTTTCTGGCAACTTCGATTTTTTTAAAAATAATAAAAATAAAAATTTGGTGATGCGGCTAGTTCCAACCATAGACAAGCCTATAAAAGAAACTCTATAAAAATTTCAAATAATTCGGTCCAATAGAACCTGAGAAATCGTGGGCATCGTTCCGAAAAAGTCAGTTTTGAGAAAAACGCGTTTAAAGTTTCCCTAATCTCTTTTGTTCGATTAGATCCGGCCGAACCAGTTTAGATGCCGGGTCAGAAAAATGCCTATATCTCGGAAAATAGTTTGAATTTTGAAAAATCCTCTTGTACACATATTCTTAAATAGTTAAACTTTGAAAATATAAAAAAAAATCGATTTTTTTTAATTTCTAGACCAGAATACCCCCTTACAAACAATGATACAATTTGGTCAATAATGTGTCCAGTCACCAACGGGCCTCGGTAATTGCCTGGCATCTTTGAGTCATGCTTTCTACCAATTTGACGGCGTATTCTAGTGGCAAGGATCTCCAGATTCGGCGAGTTTCATAAAACAAGTGCTTCACAGTGTATGTGTGCCTTCCACGAAGCTTCTGTTTAATATATGTATGCCCACACATTTTCAATGCGGTTTGATTCGGGCCACTGCGACGGCCAATCCAATGTAACGATGCCAGTTTCAGTTTTCCACTGAGATTGAGTTTGTCACAAGTTTTTTAGTCAACAGAGGCTTCTTCATTGTGTTGCGTCATTTCAGATCATGAGTATGAAGAAGAGTTCGGATAGTTTCGTAGCCATTAATTTTGCTTGTCCTTGCCGCAGTGTTAAAGCAGGATTCCGCGAAAACAGTTTCACTATTCTTTTTCCATCTTTTTTGTTCACTTTTCCACTTCACTTTTTATCGAACCACGTTCTGGTAAATCATCGACATTTTTAGCCACTTTATGTCGCTGTATTCACTTCTGTACAGATGTCTTCGACTTTTTCATATAAGAACATATTTATAAGCCGCTGATTGCGACATTTTGGCACCTTTCGGGTGGACGCAAAGGAACATGGCCTCGTACCGCGACGCGTACTTAGCACTCATGGCGTTTAACGTGATTCTCTTTCAAAAAAATCAACGACAACTGAACCTTTGTTGATAATGCATCAAGGACAAAGCTTCGCTCTATCGGCTCGCGAAGGAATTAGAGCAAAATCTTTCATTAACTGTCGGTAAAGTCGACCACGCTCTTACTTGACAGATTGTATAATTTTTCTTCGAAGAACTAAATGCATCTTCCTTCTGTTTCTCTTTCCTAACCTCATTTCAACATATTTTTTTGCTAAAATTGTCATTATTATTCCGACATAGCAATAATTTTCTAATCCTCTGCATGCTAACGGCTTCCCCTTGTAGCTCCACACACCTTTGCTCAACTAACAATTCTCAAAAAAAACCCGACCATAATTATTTCTATAATTGCATGGTTTTATTATTTCCAGCGCGTAAACTAAATTTGAATGAAAAAATGTTTTGTTTTTGTTGCTGATTTGCTGTGAAAATAACTTAAAATTGCATGTGAAACCCAAAGTTGTGCGCGGACAACCACAAAAACAACTAACGGAAAATAAGCGCATAAATAAATAATCGTGTGTGAGAACAATGAAAGCGCACTGCGGAAATTTCGGTTTCAATTACAAATGCAACGCTGTGTGAGCGTTTGAGTGTGTGTGTGTGTGTGCGGACAAATAAATATTACATTTGTTTTTGTAGTTATTAGCTATTCATAAATAAATATGCAACTAAATATTTCGACATGTTTGAATATTTAATTTCACACTCGAGCGCTAGTTAGGCGCTGACCAAGCGACGCAGGCGCCAAAAGGCACTATGCAGAGTTGCCACTTCCGTAGGTGCTATATTATGTGTATACATATATATAATATACATGATTTTGTACTCGATTTGCATAAAAATGTAAATCTGTGTGTGACTGCCGCTGCATTTTGTACAGCTTTCGGTACCCCAAGCCTGATAGCGGCTCCCGGCTGTCAGCGCGCTCCGGCAGCACTGCAGAAAATTAACTTTAATTTGTACTAGATTCCAAATAACGCGCTTCCGGATTGTCACATACACACACACACATACACAGCTGCATAATATGCAAAAACAACAACAACAGTCTGTTGTTGTAAAAGCATCAACGACATGCATGTCGTACACCGTCAGTAAGGGCTTCTCCGGCGCAGCCCTTTTTGTTGCCACCAACAACTCAACTCATTAAAAATTATGCTGCTTCTGCCGCCGCGGCCGTGTCTCGCTGGCAGCGTGTGTACTTGTGCGTGCGCATGCGCAGCTGCCACTCAATTGATGCGCCAGCACTCACGTTTGATTTGCCTTTGTTCGGCTCCGTGCACGGCAGCACATTAATGATGCTGCAACTACATTACCACATACATATGCATGTGTATGTGTGTGTTTGTTTACCCCAACTCCAGTTGATAATAAACTTCCGGCTGCCTTTGTTTTTGCCTCCACTCGCTTTTATGCTGCCTGCACTCGCTGGCAAGCCGCATTTTCCCCCACTTTTCATTTCATGTCACACTAATTCTAATGTGCACGGTTAATGTTGTATTTGTTTTTGTTGTTGTTGTTGTTGCATGCTTGAGTGGTAAAAGTTGTCATGCGCCGTGCATGCGGTAATTTTTAGTCCCCCCGAGTCTGACAGGAAGTTGCGGCAGGTTGTTTAGTTAGTTAGTCGCGCTTAGTTGCTGTCTTTGTATGTGTATGTGTGCGTGTGTGTCAAATATTCGGTTATTTGAAAATTTTTCTCTCTTTTAGTCAATTAAAAATTTATTTTTAAATCTATGATTTGTTGTCGGCAGAGTTTTTGGGGTCATCTGCACCGGATTTGGTTGACAGGTGAAAATGGAAAATAATTGGTGACATATCGACCTATTGGTGTATGATTCGATAGTTGGAATTGCGGCTGAGTGGCAACTTTTGGATAAAAATATAATTTTTCCATTTGTTAACCACTTATGGCTTTGCTAGAGTCAGAGAAGTGGCGTCTTGGAAGTGGATTTGAGGCATACTTGTATAATATTAGTTTCAGTACCAAGGCTCTTCATTACTCTTAGCTCAGCCAATACAAATTTGCAAAGGCTTTTAATTTACATTCCCGCCAGCTCGGTGGGATGTCTGAAGGTCTGCGCTCAAAGGTGTTTAAGTCTTGACCTTCTAAACTGCAGATGACGTCTGGTAGGATTTCCAGTCTTACAGCATGAACTCCAATAGGGCAATGGCCTGTTAAAAGCCCCACAACTTACTGAGGGCAAGGAGATACCCAAATCGATCGATATTGGGTCAAAAAGCTTTTGCGACAGCGCATGTACCGATGATGGCCCAGCGCTGGACAGATTTCAGCGAAGCCCACCTATTTAGTGGTGGAACAGAAGAGGATATGGTTTTAGGGTCCCTTCTCTTGATAGCTCATCAGCTTTACAGTTTCCTGCGATTATTGATAAGTTGATAGAGATCTCCTTTCAGTTAATCTCTCCACCAACTTTCCTCCCAAGCTTTGAGCCATCCTTAAAGAAGCTCATTGCCCCTCTCCTCCAACTGCTTATTCCCACCCACAACTCCCGCGCTGATATATGGGTAAAGAAGGAGTCGCCAGAGTTCGGGTATGCGACTCCATGGTCCAAGTGATTCGGTATGAAGGGAAAGTGAGTAAGTACTTGTATTTTTAGGCATGTGTTCTTTTAGGAAACCAGACTATATGAGTCGAATATCAATTTTCGCAGTGATACACCTTCCGACGATGTCTACGGGCAATACCATATGTGCAAGATGGCATTAAGTGTCATGGTTGTAGTGGATCATAGTGCACCCTACATGCTGATGAACGCCGCCCTTTGAACGCTCTCAAGTTTCTTTGCAAGTAGGACCTTTTTTAAAGCCCTCCACCGCATAAAGACTCCATAGAACATAATGGGCTTGCATATGGCGTCGCACAGTGGCATTTCGGCGGAAAAAATAGGATTTTTCCACTTTCCAATTTCAAAACTTTAATGATTTTGTTTTGTAAAGAAATATTTGGATAAGAAAAATTCAACAAGGTTTTTTATAAAAAACGAAATTTTGTAGTTAAAAAAACTAACAGAAGTCGACGGAAAGTTATTCAATAAAATCAGATTAAAATTATTGTCCAAATAAAGAATTTTTTTTGTGTGTAAGTTTATAGCTATGGCTTTTCTTTTATTTTTTAGTGAAAATATAGCACCTACTTGTTTATAAAAAAAAAAAATTATTGAAATTGGCAAAGTAAGCTAATTTTTATAATTTTTCAAAAATTATACTAAAAAATATCAACTTTTAATTTTTTGATGAAAAAAAACTTTATGTGCTTTGCCTTGCTTAGCCCTCTTACTATAAAGAAATGAAAGTTCCGAGTCTGTACTTTCAATTAAAAAAAAAAAAAACAACCGCCAATTACTGTCCCTTTTAGTAACATCGATTTTAATTTCCACAAATACTGATGTATTCAACAGACTTCTTATAACTTCTGATCCTTACATAAGTAGCTTAAGGCATCATTCGAACAAAATTTCCTTAGAACTAGATCCCATTGTTAAAGATATGATGCTTGCATAATATTACAAATAAAAACTAACACAATTTTCGCCTGTTACATATTCAATTAAAATATTGCATATTATATTGGATTTTTATCAAGGTAAAGGTATAAATAACGTCACTTTGCGTTTAAGTTTAATTTTTTTTTCATCAGGAGAGCTCAATTAAGAAGTGTCCCGAATTTCAAGTCCCTAGGTCCAAAAATAAAAATTTTAGCAATTGCAGTTATATGGGAGGTGGGTGTGGCAGTGGGCGGTTTTCCAAGATTTTTTCAAAATTTCTTAATTTAGTCCAGAGAAGTGTTTCTGCAAAGTTTCATTGTTGTACGACCACTCCTTCTATTTTTTTCCAAGAAATGTATGGAGCGGTGCCACTGTGCGTCGTAGAGCCACAGCTTGCGGTGAGAGACCCCACCTTTTCCAATAAAAAAAAAAATCAAGAGCCTGTTTTGAAGGCGAAAATAAAAAGTTTTATTGAATTCATAAAAATATCGTTTTTTTTGACAGTCCGGATCAAAATTGATCAGGTTTTATTTAAACTTTTTGCAATTAATTATAACTATAATATACTATTTCTATACGAAAAATCATGTCAGGAATAAATTATTTTGTATTTAATTTCCTTTTTTGTATATTGCTACATATTTAAAAATGTGTGTGTGTGTGTGCGTGATCCATGATCTCCATTCCAATCAGCAGCAAATCCCACTAACCCCAAACTTGACATGTTAATTAAGCGCAACACCCGCGAGCTCAACCCACAAACACGTATACCTATATATGTATGTATACATACTTATACACATGTGTATAAATGTATGTATACATGTATGTATGTAATGGTAACTCGAACAAGATCAAGAAACACAAATCTGCAACAATACCAATACCTAAAGCTACTTCAACCAGCGGCCAGTTTGTGTGGTGTGAACTCGTAACTCACTTCAACGTTGCCAAAGATGCCGACAGCGCGCATAAACAACAGCAACAATAAAAACAAACACTGACACACACACTTGCATATCAAACGGCCATTAATCTTGCTTTAACGCATTAAGAACGCGAGGAACTCGGTGTTACCAGCGACCAATTGTTGATGTGTTGCTATATTTGTTATTGTTGTTTGTGTTGTTGGCATACCTTCTATTAGTGTACGCCTGCACTGGACTACTGTGCGCAACGCGTAGCAATACAATTTTATTGCATTCGCTTAAACAACCTATTTCCGTTCTTGCTCGCCGTCGTTGCGCCTCGCGCGATCCATCCCGCTACGGTGGAGTTGCGCACGCATTCGCCGGCAGTTTCGCGGCTGCTACTGCTACCTAACTACATATTTATTACTCCATCAAGCGGGTATCTGCTTATCTGCATCATTACGAGCTATTTACCAGCTACTAGCATTTTGATGCCTCCATCAACCAATTTACGCGTTTCCTCGTCGTTTTTTGTTTGTTGCTGGTGTTCGATTTCTTTCGCGATGCGTGAACTCCTTCAGAATTTATTTTTTCATGTTTGGTGTTATTTTTCTTAATTCTTTGTGCTTAGAAATCTCAACTCCGCACTATTTACCAGTTAGTTTACTCTTCCTTTCAGTTTCAAACGCTGCCTTTATTGTCTCAAGCATACTCTCATTAAATGCAACGCTGAATTGATCGTTCTTGTTTTGAAGATTCATTATTTACCATTTAAAGCAAGTGTCTAACAAGATTGGATGGAGTACACGTATCCGCTTTACACGAGTAGGCGTATATTGTGGCTTCAAATGCCGTGCTTAGTCATAAATCTAACCTAAACCTGCTATTGAAGTTGTCTGAGTGTTGTGAAGATTTACTACTGAGGTTTATTCCATTGATGATCTTTAGGCACCCTGCGACAAAGTCACCAGATCTAGCTCTAAAGCTGACTATGAGCCAAAATCCTTCAATATAATATTGATAGTACTCCAAATAAAAGCTGTTCACCACTTCCTAACCCGAATGGGAACGTACATTACTACCACGAACTAGGACGGATGCCTCATAATACCCATAATTGGAATATGTATGAGTGAACCTCTTGGCTTTACGCCATCTCTTTTTGCTGTAGTGTAAGAATACCCGTACCAACACTACCCTAAGCCAAGGTGTGGAAGCACCCGGGCCGATAACTGAATGGTCAATGGGCAGTAATCGAATAGCCGATCACGAACGGTACCCCTCCGATGCCCAAGCGAGGTCGAAGATACAGGGTTTGTCCGTGAAGTAATAGGACTGACTCGATTTAAAAGAAATGTATTGAACCAATCGCTATAGTTACTTAAAAACATTCAAAATAGGCTCCCTCTGCTTCGATGCAGCGCTGGCAGCGCGATTTTCAAGCATTGAACGCGTCACGGAAAGTATTCTTCGGAATAGCCTTGAGAGCCGAGCTGCACGCTGCTTGGATCCCCCCTCATCATCGGACTTTTCAGGCAAGGAAACAAAAAAGTCCGGGGCCACACCTGGGCTGCAGGGTGGCTACAGAAGCGTTGGGATGCTGGATAGCTAGGAACGTCCTCTATCGAATGCAATCGGCCGCACACGGCGGAACAAAATTAGTCCTATTACTTTCCAGACAAATGCTGTATATATTGCCTTATCTCCGCATACCGGCTACACAAAAAAAAAGACCTCTAGCATTCTGACGACCAAGGCTTTAACTGGAATAATGACTTTGACAACAGAGTAGAGCACATCAGGAACCACAACGGAATCCAATGAAGACTGCGCTGTAATACTATTTGACTAGTATAGATGCGACTTTTCTGTATACACACATATGTAGAACTCGAAAATGTGAAATCCTTTTGCTACTTGACAATACTATATCTGGATGAAGAAAAAAAGACATCACCAATCGTATAAAGAAGATTAAGGAAGCTTCCGGCGTCCCTAACACGGACTTATCTTCTTCTTCTTTACTGCCATAAAAAGCGCTTATGAGGATGGAGCAATGTGTAGAAGCTTACGCAAGTGAGGAAAGTTCTCTGATCGCCATTCACTTGGGAGTGGACCACAGTATCCTCTGGGTAGCCAAGAACATCTGTTTGAAAAAAAAAACGCTCCCAATGAAAACTAAACACGGACTTACGGTCACACATAATCCAAACATATCTGTAGGCGGAATTTCCCAAAATAAATTGGGCTGGATCGGTTGTGTTCTAAAACGAGATTCAAAGGCCATTACCCGGAACGCTATCGTCCGGAATCCACTAGTATGTTGACGGAAAAGCCCACCTTCTTCACAGGTGAAAATAAATTTATAAATCCAAATATCTAAGGTCCAAAAAAGTTGGAGTCATAGAGAGGTCAGTTCTAGACCAAAATAAATAGAAGAGTCTCATTGCGACTTACTGCTCCTCTACGGATCCATATACTGAATTTAATATACATATACTAATACTGTTGTGACTTTGATTGATTTATTGGTTTCTTTAGCGAGCAAACTTCGGTTTTGTTCTAAGTTTACCCCGCTACATTTCCGAAATACACATGAAAAAGTTTGAGAAAGAATTGTTTTTCCTTTTCTTAGATCAAACTTTAGACTGGGTTCTTGTGGGTATGTTTCTGAAAGATCTTGCTGGCGAGTATTCAGAGTCATTAGAATGTTTGCTTCAACTAAAAAGAGACACTACCTCAGTTACCTTCTATGTACCATATATTGATTTTAGTTTAGTACTTGCTTGACTATAAAACTTACTTTGCTCGAAGACTTGCTTCGTTCACGCAAGTCAGCCAGCTTTTAACCATCCATAAACTAAGCTTTTTCTATAACTTTATTTTATTTTTTTCCACATAGTTTTCGTTTTCTTTTCGTATCTCCACTTTCAGCGTCTAAGTCTTCATTTACAACGCATTCTAGCGATCAGCGATCTTTAAGACTCAATTGTTGGCATTAAATCACTCCAACACCACGCAAACTCTGAGTTTATTACTTGCCGTGGGGGTTTTATGGCTTGAAAGCGAATCAAAGTAATTTAGTACAATTTCACATGTTTATTTATATATTAGATACTCATACTATATACATATGTATGTAAATACATAAGTATATACTAAATTTTTTGCTTCTGCTTGACCTGAAAGCCACTTTTGCGTAAGTAAGTTTCGCAAAGCAGTCTGAAGTGTAATGAAGTTTTCTAGGCTAAGCGTTTTAGTGTTAATTAAACGCTTCTAAGCTCAGAACCAACACCTCATTTCGGCTCGATCATCAAACGCTTGGGTAAATATTTAATTTCCTGGTCGCTGCTAATGTGTTATTAATGAAGCTTAATGCGATTTTGTACGAAAATTCACATTTAATAGCTGTCTTGCCACTATGTTCTTGCAGACCAAGCTTGTCATATTTGAGTTTCACGCGATCGATCTCTCGCTCGCTTGCCACTCATTATTGGCAACAATTCCCTTGCGGGTTGGGCGATTAATTTGCCAAAGGCATATAAAACTGTCTAGTGCTGGCGCGTTGCTTGCCACAAAGAAGAACAACATTATTTCCAATTGCGTTGGAATTTGCGCGCCTTTCTTTCTTCTTTCTTGCATTTAAGTTGCTGAGCAAGCAGTCAACCTTTCACCGGTGTAAAAGAAAAAAAAGTTGTTCAGACGCCTAGTTAGATTAAAATCGGGAAGTAGTTTATTGTTGGAGTAACAGTGAAACCTCTGAGTATATAACTTCTGGAAGAAATATTAAAAACATCTTATTTAAGTTTGGAAAAATACTGTTTCTTAAAAATGCTGGAGAGCCTATCAACAACGCACTTCTTCTTCCTTTTCCCGAAAATAGTCCCTACTATACGGACCATTTCCAAGATATAGTAACGGGTGATTTTTTTGAGGTTAGGATTTTCATGCAGTAGTATTTGACAGATCACGTGGGATGTCAGACATGGTGTCAAAGAGAAAGATGCTCAGTATGCTTTGACATTTCATCATGAATAGACTTACTAACGAGCAACGCTTGCAAATCATTGAATTTTATTACCAAAATCAGTGTTCGGTTCGAAATGTGTTTCGCGTCCGTGTCCGATGAGCGATGAGGCTCATTTCTGGTTGAATGGCTACGTAAATAAGCAAAATTGCCGCATTTGGGGTGAAGAGCAACCAGAAGCCGTTCAAGAACTGCCCATGCATCCCGAAAAATGCACTGTTTGGTGTGGTTTGTACGCTGGTGGAATCATTGGACCGTATTTTTTCAAAGATGCTGTTGGACGCAACGTTACGGTGAATGGCGATCGCTATCGTTCGATGCTAACAAACTTTTTGTTGCCAAAAATGGAAGAACTGAACTTGGTTGACATGTGGTTTCAACAAGATGGCGCTACATGCCACACAGCTCGCGATTCTATGGCCATTTTGAGGGAAAACTTCGGACAACAATTCATCTCAAGAAATGGACCCGTAAGTTGGCCACCAAGATCATGCGATTTAACGCCTTTAGACTATTTTTTGTGGGGCTACGTCAAGTCTAAAGTCTACAGAAATAAGCCAGCAACTATTCCAGCTTTGGAAGACAACATTTCCGAAGAAATTCGGGCTATTCCGGCCGAAATGCTCGAAAAAGTTGCCCAAAATTGGACTTTCCGAATGGACCACCTAAGACGCAGCCGCGGTCAACATTTAAATGAAATTATCTTCAAAAAGTAAATGTCATGAACCAATCTAACGTTTCAAATAAAGAACCGATGAGATTTTGCAAATTTTATGCGTTTTTTTTTTAAAAAAAGTTATCAAGCTCTTAAAAAATCACCCTATACATCTTTTTCTTCATCTTTTTTGGCATAGACACCGCTAACGTGGTTCTAGATGTGTTTACGACACCGCGCCGGTCGTTCTTTCTCCGAGACTCTCTTTTCACTCGTAATGTTTTTTAATTGGCGGGACCCAAACCTATCGCCCAACCCAACCCTGGGGTGAAAATGTTGGCCTTCTCACTTTAGTTTGCCTTCAAACGGATATTTTTTGGCTACCCAGAGGATACTTGGTCTAAGACCGAAAGTCGTGAGCTGCTTGAATCACATGTAAAATAATCGTTTCTGGTCACTCCCAAGTGAATGGCGTTCAGAGAGGTTCCTCACTTGCGTGAACATCTACACATAGCTCCATCCTCCTCCAAGATACATTATCGTGGTTAAATATTAGGTTTTTCACATTTTTCCCTCAGCTGTTTAACTATCTTTCTTTTGCTGTACTACCCCTCGTATCACCTTCTCTGTGAAGTGGTTAAAAGTACTCAGGTTCTATGGATACCTGGTCACAGTGGCAATTCAGGAAACTGCAAGGCTAGTGAACTTGCTAGGACAGGTACTGCAATCTCAACAGCTGTAGAAAGGAACGCATGGGAGCTCGGTTGGGTTCTTATGGTTCACTAATGAACTGTTGGGCTTCAGGCCCACTCAACAAGCGTTAATCAACTACTAGCAGTTGTGAAGTCGCAACGTTCCAATGACTTAGGGTAAATCGTAAGAGGTCTAGCGAACTCGTTACTCTCAGCGGACTTTCCATACTTCAATGGCTGGAAGACTCCTTACTGAACACAGTCCGACCGGGACTGAACATTTCACTGGTTGCCAGTTGCATCAGCTATTTGATAAAGGATGAGATGGAATCATCATAACGCTTCCACCTCGAATGCGCCGCTTTTGACAGATCAACGCAAAAACGTCGCTTTTAGACTTCTAGCTGAAATAGCGGATGTAGAAATAAAGCATCCAAACAGATTGGATAGGTTCAGGATGCTTTACCGATAGCTAATTTGAAATTATAGGAATTTTTCATCTGACCTCATAAAGGACTGTACATGATAGTATAAGTGGAAGCCCCCACTATGTGAGGGAACCAGACATCTATTCAAACCTAATCTAACCTTACTCATGTTCTATCTTCCTTTTTTTTTGAAACTCTATGCAATCTTTTCTAAAGTCAATTTAATATTATCTTTTTTCTTCTGAACCTTTCTTAGATTTTCAGTAGTGTTCTGATTAATATTCCGCTTTTATTTTCCATGGTTGTTTCCAAAGTATTCTCTGTCCTCTTTCTGTATGGTACGTGTTGGTATAAACTCCATGAAAAAAACGGACTTACATGAATAGAAAAGTGCGAAGGATTCTTATGCCAGTGAGATATACTTTTTGTGAAATTAGAACCATTTCTTCATTCCATATTTGATGCTGCTCATTGCCGCATTCTTTATCAACAGAAGGTAAGATCAGGTTTCAGTTAGGAAAACGCCATGTTAATCGATAAAAGCCTTGGTGTGGTGATTCTCTATAAAGTAAAGGTTCTCCCCTTAGGAAATGTTTACAAATTGTATTTTCTGAAAATATCACCGAAGTCACCATAAGGAATAATACAAGGTTTTTTGTCTTTCATTGCAGATCGTCCATATTATCTATAGATATATCCATCCTAATGATACGGAGTAGCTGAGATCTGGAGGACATCTAAACAATAACGTTGTACCTTTTATAAGATTTTTTCAAAGAGCACTATCCGAAAGTATCATCCAACTCTTCCTCAGTCACACTAAGCAATCATACAGTCCACTTTTTCCCTCCAAATGCATTGCAGTTCGTCCATTTCCCCAGCTTCACTGTACCGTTGTGTCGATCCGCAGCAAATCGCTTTTATTGAACTCATTTGTCGGTAATTTCTTGTCATTCTTGTCATTGCTATCTGCTTGTGGTTTTGTGTGCAAAGAATTTCCAATATTGGCATCTTTTCTGCAGAGGATGCAACATCTGTGCAGACACATACTTACCCTACAGCTGCGGTAAAGAACAGCAGTACGAGTTGTAGTCTTGCCGACAAAGTAGCAACAATTTGTTGTTGCAAGTACGCGCAGGAAGTGCGACGTTAATGTGGTTGTTGTGGCTTTTTGCTGCATCGTGCTGACGTCCGTTGAAAAGTATGACAAATTGTCGCCGAAGATCAATCGATTGAGTGCAAATTAATTCGAACACTGTAAACATTGACCGCCGGTTTGAAGACGTGTTTTGGTTTGAGCAGCTGAAGAATGAAATCTTTTGAGAAAGTTCTTGCAGTTTATAACAAGAGATTTTCTTTTGAGAGATAGTGAAGTTATATCATGACTTTGGAATTGACAACTTTAATGAATCGGAAAAGTTTTGTGTTTGACTTTGATGGGAATTTTTTTGTGTTCAGTGAAAAACCTTTTGGCTGAGTTAGAACTTCGGGTTCTTATTACCTTCCCTTTTACGCAAAAATTACTTTCTCTGTACTTAATTATATATCGAAAGAGCAAAGAAGTTTTTGGATATAGTCGCTCAGAAACGTTCCTAAAATCTTTTTTTATCTTTGGCGTTAGCTAAAGTCCACTTAGACAACAAGAGACGTCTGTCTGTGCTATTTAGAGCTCCCAGGCATTAATCAAGAAGACTGCCGAATCCCGATAAAGCGCTTTCAGCCCATCAAAAATTTATTGTTGCCACCTCATCTTCCTTCATACAAATTTGACAAATTGTCAAAATCTTCAACATCATTAGTGTCTGTAGAACAGGTCCAGTTATAACTGCTATTATTGCGGATACACGTACCTAGCTAAAAACAAGTAATTCAATAGATCTTTGAAGTTCCACTTTGAGCCAAAAATATTTCGAAACGAACTCGTTTCTGACCAACGATTACTGAGCTCGCACAAAGCCCATAGATCCAGTGTCAGAGAAAGAGGACCATGGGAACACTGTAAACATTGACCACCGGATTGAATACGATCGACATATATCTCACCCCCCTGTTCAGATTTGGGTAAGAGTGCTCTTTCTGACAAGCTGATCGGCTTTACAGGCTTCCCCTAACCCTAACTAACCCAGTTTATTTCAAAGTTTAATTGATATAAGTAGCTGGAATATACCCGATATTACATATAGCCTCGAACTGCCATCGCAATAGTACACCCGAAAATTATTCGAAATTTCGAACGTTTAGAGGGACCATGTGCTTATATTTCTAGAACATTGAAATGGATTTGAAAACTGCTGTATCAAGCTCGAGAGGGATACAGATAGCAGTCACGTCAGGAGCAGTACAAAGATCCATTATAGGCCCAGACTTTTGAGCATCAGCTACCACGCTATACTAAACTCGAAATGCCAAATGAACCGAACTTAATAGACTACGCGGACGCCATTGTAGCAGTAATTACAGCAAGAGACACAGAAGAAGTGCGAAGTAAGCTTAATCAGATCATGATACGGAAGCTAGAATGACTTGATTCTCACGACGTTCAGCTCGCTACGGAAAAAACAGATCTACTACTGCTAATAAATAAGCACATACCCCTCGAAATAAGTATGCAAACGACTACGGATATTCTTAAAACACTAAAAGCATTAAACTATATAGGCGTAAGACTGGACCCAGACTAACATTTTGGGTGCAAATCCAGCTCGCCACAGGAAAGGTAGCGAATATCCCCTCCCAACTGAGCAAAGAAGGTCCCAGCCACGAAAAGAGAAAGCTCCTAATGTCGAAGGCAATCGGCTTCCTATTATACGGAGCTGAGATCTGATAAAAAAATTGCATTTGGGGCAAATTTGATTCTTGAACCTTTAGTTAATGGAAAAATAATCATTGACAGTAGAAAAGTAGCAAGTGAAGGTAGTCGCTTCCTTGAGCGGTACTCTTCTACCGTTTTCATTTTCAATGTTTCTCTTCATCTCTTCCACTTCCTGTATCACCTATCCTATATTTACTATCACCAATATCTATGAGTAATATCCCGGCAGACCCAACCTCAACTGATATAAGGATATAACCACATTTTATTAAAGACTCGCTAAAACATAATCGATGAAAAGAATAAAATACTTCTAGATTGGACTTCTGCCTTTTTCAAATCTATGTAAGAAAAAAGTCAGTCACCCTGATTAAGTAATTTCCCATGCCGCCTTGTCTTTCAGCACTAATGTAAATTGCTACACATAACTTGTGTCTCTCTCTCTCTCTCTACTGTCTAAGCTAAGTTTGTGTGTGGTCTTGCGATGAACTTCAACTAAACAATTTGTTTTTGACACAAAAGTTACAAGGTGAACAAATTTTCCTCGAGAGAAACATTGCTGAATTATATCTACTCATGAATCACGTTGGCATAGCCTGAGAACACTCACTGAAATACTAAGTCAGCCACAAAAACAAAAGCAGTAACCGCAATTAATAACTGAAAATAACCACAGAAGTATATACATATGTATATAATATACTTATAAGTACATAAAGTAGGTGAAATGGAAATACAAAAACCAATTGTAAAGGAAAAATCTGTAAACCGCAGTCGGAATGCTAAGTATGCACGCAATGCGTCTAAGAAGACTTACAACAACAGCGCTCATCAAAACAATCTAAACAGGAATAACAATAATCACGGTGCTGTTGATGGGAGAAAATTCCAAATTGATGCCTGGCGCAACATCACAAAGCAATGCCGATACTGAAGAATAAGAAGAAGCAGACATGGAAATGACATTGGACCACACTATTAGCACCGTCGCTTGCCTGATTGCCTTCGGGCGGTCCGTTGAAAGCGAAAGGTGAGAAGCTTGTAATATAAACAAACCAACGCAATCACAACAAAAATAATAACACAATAATAACAAAGCAAAAGAAATGTCGGGAAAAGCAAGAATTATGAACAAAATAGAAAATAACGACCACACTGAGGTACGAGTATAAAACATGAATGAAAATTTACGTCGACACACTTAAATAAATAAATACTAGTAAGAATGAAGCATAACAAATAACAAAAGTGCTGCAAAGTTTCTAGAGAGGTCGACCTATTTAAAGGGTGGTCCATAAAGTGGATTTTTGTCACCTCACCTTTTTTCATCCCAAGAAATAAAACTTTATAAATTTATAAATACCGTACCCTGGTGGTTCCAAACTCAATCCCTCGAATTACTGTGATAAAGACCGGACTTGGAACAATGTTTTTCCGGTAATTAGTGGATTGAGGGTACTATTCGCAACAACATCACCCATCTTGAGGCCCAGCATTAATTATTGGATAATATTTGACCGAATAGACCACAACCAGCACGCAGTGAAGAAAATATAGCAGCCATACCTGCTGTCCACATAGACCGAGGAGGATCGATTCGTCGACTTCGCAGCAACTCGGAATGACATATGGAACGGCTTGGCGCATTTTACGTGGATACTCTAACTTGAAAACGTATAAAATACAGCCTGTCCAAAAACTGAAGAGCTTGACCTTCTCAAGCGAAGCGATGTCGCTCTGTGGGCCCTTGGAAACTTCCAAGATGATACGACGTTTTTGAGCCAAATTTTGTTCAGCGATGGCCCATTCAATGGTTTCTGTCTGTATCTCAATCACTTGTCTTATTTAAAATCTCAACAATATATCCAAACCGTATCTCCATTCCTTTACTACTTCTTTCTCTATCCCATTCCCTAGTATTTTAATTTTAGAAGTGACATCAAACGCTCTGCTCACATTTCGGCAAAAGATATATGGACCGATAAAAGTCGCTGGAGAAAAATAGCAGTAAGCTTTTTCACTGATGGGTCACGGCTAGAAAGGAAGTAGAGGTAATTTTCTGTAAGGAGCTTTTCGTCAAGCTTACACTTAATCTCCCGGTACCCTGTTTAGGCAGAAGTGGCTATTAAGGTAGCCTTTTTCAGGAAGGTTAGCTTTCATTCCAATAGCGGCGCGGCAATACTGACTCTGAAATCGCTAACAGTGTGTTTATTGCTAGTGAAGGACAGACTAGTTTGGGTGGCTGGTCAAGCGGAATCGAGGTTTCTGCAAAGCCTATTAGCTGACAAGCTCAAAATGTGAACGGGTTGGACCTCTTGACATCTTGCGTTCAAGAACTCGCCTTTTAAATATTAGGTGCGCTCATCAGGCGTTGGTCGTCGAAGAGATTCTTAATGACTGAGAGATGATTTTAGCCTAGAGTATAACTCACGAAATCTACTACTTGCAAGGCACATCTTGTGGCAATTATATGAGTTCTTATTAGACGTGTCAATTCTCTGCAGTTTTACTCCGTTCCATCAAGTTAAATAACTGAAACTGACAATAACCGTCTTAACTAACTTCACGTGCGCTCATCAGGCGTTGGTCGTCGAAGAGGTTCTTGATGACTGAGAGATGATTTTAGCCTGGAGTAAAACTCAGGAAATCTACTCTTTGTAAGGTTCATCTTGTCGTAATTATACGAGTTCTTAGTAGACGTGGAAAATCTCGGCAGTCTTACCTCGGTGCACCGATTGTGAAGGAATTGTAACATCTTACATCAAATATTTCTTAAACCGATTTGGTATTCCGTGGTCGGATAAATCCTAAGTCCGTTATTGTAACGTATAATCTACTTTTGGGTGAATGGAGCTTTATTTCTCTCGCTATCTTTGTTTCCATCTTCAACTCTTTGAATTTTTACCTATGACCTGTGCACCTCATTTACTTTTTATCGAATTTATGCTCCAACGTTAGGACTACCTTTTACAAAGCCATGTAACCACAAAAATCTCAAGAATGAATTTCTCACCAAAGCAACTTACTTTTAAATTAAATTACAAAAATCACAAAAACATCAACGACTTCATTTTATTTTATTAACGCGATAGGGAGAGGGAGCACAGCAAGCTTCGTGTGGGTTGGCTGATAAACAGTGAAAGGAAAATGCCCGAACTAAAAACGTATAAGTATACATACGTATGTGCGACATACATCGTCCAACGAACGCGTCGACCGACACCTTCACCATCATTACCACAATTCACCAACACAAGCAGTTACAATTGAGTGCGTCCAATTGAATGAGGTGTGACCAACCAAGGATGACCGACCGATCAAGTGAAGCAGCAGCGCACTCAACGCCCGCTTACCCGCCCGCCGACAACACCGCAGCGAGTACTCAATGGTCTGATGAGGCAACGCTCGCATGCGAACCACAATTGATTGAGCGCTGTGGCGTAGATGTGACCACCAAGTGTCGTGACATCGATACCGGATCTTCTAACACACACTTAGCGGTGCATGGCACACACACACACACATACATGTACACACGCAAACTTACATGAAAGTATACAACTGTAAGCGAGTGGCGGCGAAGACAATGCTTTGAATTGGAAAGTGTAAAAAATATGCCTGAAAGAGGTGACAAACAAAAGCAACAATGGACTGGTGATGAGATGCAGTCTACTATGTAACTATGAATAAGTGTATATATGCATGTGAGAAGAGGAAGAGGCAGCAAAAAAGTTCATTCTTTCAAAAAGAGGAAGTAATCAATACCACAAAGCAGTGGAGTGCTTGAAAAGACCTAGAAGCAGAATGGTTTCAGCAAAGCGTACAAAAGTGGCTCTTCAACTACAGCTACAACAACAATACTATGTACGTAAATTGATAAGACAATAACAATAAAAATATCGCTTCACACGCACGTGAGCATCAATCGAGTGCTGGCGTTGAGTGAAAGATTGCTGGCTGCTTAGGAACCTGGTGAACGGTTGCACCGACGTTGTGTGAATGAAATTATAGCTTGCACTTGCTACAGGGATGACATACATACATAAATGTATATTTATCAAGTTTAAAATTTATATCAGTTTATGAATGAAAACTACGTAAACTGTTCATGCACAAGAAAAGCCGAAAGACGGTGCTTTTAGGAGTACTGTTAGAGGAAATGGTTCGAAGTAATTTAAGAAATTAGACTACGAGATCTCTACGGAACGTAGTAGCTCTACAGAACTGTTTGCCTTGAGCAAAGTTCTTCGTTTCGCAATCGTAGCGGTTCTTACTGGACATTGTAGAAAAGGCATTCATGCGGTGAGGCTATAAATCCTGTAGGAAACAAGTTGTCAAAGTTCTATGGAAGAAGGTGAGGTGTCAACATCCAGGCGCTTTCTACTGCAAGGTTCACGGTTTGCAAGACTGAACTTAAAACATCTTGTTAGTAATGCCTTCGACGAGCCTGATGAATTAGTCGGAAGGGTTATCAGCCTCCTATTCAAACTTATGTTAGGTTCAAAGCGTTTCTTCGAATTTTTAAAATCTGTTCGATCAATAATAATGAATACTTAGGCACCATAACGGACCGTTGTTCTAAGCTTTCTAAATGATATCCTTTTTAGAAGCGATCTCTTAACCTAACCTAAACTCAAAATCATAAATCAGTAATTAGTACTAGGAATTGAGCTCCGATTTGTGTGAAGCGTTTCCGATTTATTGTTACACTGGATACTCTTCAAAGAAATAGACGTATCTTCTATCATTACCTTGGCACAATACAAGCACTATATTTTTAGTCACTGCAATTAAGGGGCTTAATATGCGTTATATCCAAGAAGTTATTCAAATGTCGATAGATTTTTTTTGACAAGTATTCGAAGAACTCTGACTATAAAAGATTGAAAGCATTTTGATTCTTTATAAAGCTATAACCGCTGTAATCTATATTGTTACTATTTCCACTAAAATGTCTACTCTTTGTTACATTCTGTCTCAGTTCCTCGTTCTTTGTAAAATTCTGTGAAAAGCTATAAACTTTGCCTCAATCATTAAGAGCCTTTAGTAAAGTCTCCAACCCTACAGCTCTTAGATCTCTTTAGTGGAGTCACCTACCCTACAACTCTTAGTTCTCGCTGAACGTCATCGACCTCAGGAAGGATTGCAGAACTTGTTAAAGGTAAACAATAGGATCAACCTAACCAAACGCCACTGACGTCAGCAAAAGCTCCTGTCCTCGTTGAAGGTAAACAAAAGGATCATTGACCTTGGAAGGTGATTGACTTGACTAAAGTTAATTTATTCGAATTTCGCTAAGCTCAAAAACCTAGAAAGGGTTGCCAATCTCGCTAAAGTTAAACAATGTCATTTCCTTGAGAAAGGCTTTTTGACTTTGCTAAATATAAATAAAAGGATCATTGACATCAGTAATAACTGTTGACTTTGCTAAAGATAAACAAGGAGATCAATACCTAATAAAAAATAGTTTAAATTCGGAATTTTTGACCTCCCTAAAAGTCTTCGACCCAGGAACTGTTAATCTCAGCAATGGTAAAAAAGGTCATGGACAAAGAGAAGAGTTGTTTTTAAAGGATCATTATTTCACCAAAGATCATATACCTCAGTAATGGTTGCTAACCTCGCTATAGGCGATAGGCTGATATCGGAAGGGGTCGATGACTTCGCTAAAGGGTCGAACAAGAGCTGAAGTATTCGGTCATTGCTTGCTTTAGGTCGTTGATATCTAAAGGGTTGTTGACCTCTCAAAGGGGTCGAGCAAATGCTAAAGTATTCGGAATTTATAATAATCATTTAAGCTTCTCTGTGTTAAAGTTCTTAAAAATCGAAAACTTGAGATTTTCTGTAATTAATATCCCTCCCATCTGCGCCAACACCAACGTCGCATATAATTTTCTATTGAGGCTCCTATGTAGAAGTATATTGTACCATCATGGTCCAAGCATGGTGAAGCCTAAAAAATGGTCGCAAAGCCAGGATTGACGCCTCGAAAGTTATGCTGAGTGTTTGGTGGGATTGGAAAGAAATCATCCACTATGAGCCAGCCTGGTCGATCGATTGATTGTTCATGTAATGGTCAACAACTGATGAGATTGAGGCAAGCAATCGAAAAAACGGCCAGAACTAATCAACAGAAAGGGCTTCGTCTTCTATCAGGGCAACGCTAGACCACATACATATTTGATGACTCGGAAAAAACTGGAAGAGCTTGGCTGGGATGTTTTAATGCATCCACCATATAGCCCTGATCTTGCACCATTGGACTACCATTTGTTTCGGTCAATGCAGAACTATCTTAAAGGAGTAAATATGGCTTCAAGAGAAGCCTGTGAAAATTACTTGTCGTATTTTTTCGTCGAGAAATGTTTCACACTGATGGAATAATGTCTCTAACGGAAAGATGGCAAAAAATGGTTGTCCAAAATGGTACATATTTGGTTCATTAAAGTAAATAAGTTAAAATTGGATTAGAAATACGAAAAGACTTTTTCGACTAACAATATTTTAAGCCTCAGCTGTTTCCTCGCTTAAAATCAAGTCTGGTAATTTGGTGAAATATATTAAGAGAGAGCTTTCTCATATCAGAAAACGTGTAGTTTCAACGCAGAATATATTAAAATACTTACAGAATTTGACCACGCGCATTACTTTCTCGGTTTTTAAATAGGTTATTTAATAATTTTGATAAAAGAATACCAAAATGTTTCAAAAGCAAGAATTTAAAGCAAGCTGCCGGCAATATAAACCGAAAACGTAATTAACATTAGCAACAACAAAAAAAAAAAGAACGATAAACAACAAAATAAACAGCCGCCAGTGTGTGGCAATAAAACAGAGTAATTATGCATAATTATAAATTATTATGTAAACGAGCAATTTTACGAAATTTTTTACACGCTGCTGCAACATTTTTGTACTCAAATAAACTAAGTTAGACAACAAGCAGATGGGCCAGCCATAAATTTGTGCTCATTATTACAAATAATAACCAGCCGAACAGCGTTTTTTGCTGCCAGAACTTTAATTTAGTGCAATAAAGGGTGTTTCAATAGACTCTCCACGTAATTGCCACACTTTTTCACAATAACTGCAGGCATACACACACACTGCGATATATACATATGTAGTTAGGCACATGAATTGGGTGGGAGAGCGAAAGTGGAGTAGAATATAGAGCAAGCGTTGGCTGCTGCTTTATTTTGGCGCTTTTTTCGGCTGGAGAAATCCGTTTTTTCATGCGCCGGGTGCAACAATAAATTTCCCGCTTAATTATAGTGTTGTTCTACAGAACAGACAGGCGCAACATGTGTATAAAAAATGCTTGTTGTTGCTACTGTTGCATAGAGTTTTTCCAAACATTTTTTCATTTGTTCGATGCTGCAACATTTTTTTTAGTTTTTTTTTCTTGTTTTTGCTTACAAGTGGCAGCACACTTTTATTTAATTAACTTTGCCACAAAAGTGCAGCGGTTTCTTTATCTATCAAATGACACTTTTTTGTTGCTTTATTGTTAGCTGGAACTCAATTTATTCGAATTTAAAATTAATTGTTCAATTAATAGAGTAAAACTGTCCAGAAATTATGAATATTTAATGTGCTTTTAAGTGCAAGCGGTGGCTACGCTTGTTCTATTCTCAAGAGTGTGATTGATTGCGGTGTAAGTGGGTTAAGTGGAAATTATATTTTTGATAGATCAGATAAGAAAAGAACTCGAAAAATAATGGATCATAAGCTTTCTTTTGAAATGAAAATCACCCCCCTTGAGGAAGCTTAAGACTTTTCCGTGCTTTTGAAAACTCAAGAATTGGTTAGGGATATAAATGTTCAGACACCGAAGCTACTCAGAAAAGATTAAATAATATTCTTCTTCTTCGTTCGCCGTTGAACATTAGAAGTCCATTTGAAGCATTTATTTTTTTTAAGATTATATATGAAAGAGAAGAGTTAGCCATTGCTACGTGTCAGATGGTCCATCCAAGGCCTCGAGCTTCAATTTCAGGCATCAAATAGTCGGTTATCATATCACCATAATAAACCGTTGTTCCTTCTGGATGAAATGGCAGCTCTTGAATCTTTTCAGGAAGCTGCTCGTACCAAATGCGGTAATTTTGCTTGTTTACGAGTACATACCCACTGAGCCAGAAATGGGACTATTCGTTGAAGGAAATTTGGTTCGAAAACGCCGGATCTTCTAGGAACTTTTCAAGAGCCCAAAAAGCGAAGCAATGTCATTTAAGGAGGTCGAGCGGCTCAGTTCTTGCATAAGCTGTATTTTGTTTGACTTCAATTTAAGATCTCGAAGTAAAATGCACCAAGTCATTCAATGCGTCAGTCCGAGTTGCTGCGAACGATACCGGGCCACGGTCTTCGTGTACAGTCTCAGTTACGGCTGGTATATTTTCTTCACGGCGTGCTGGACGTGGTCTATTCAGTCGAATGTTATTCAATAATGAATGCTGGATGATGGATGATGGTGTTGCGAATAGTACGCTCAGTAGGCTGATTATGTTGACCATGAGTTGAGCAATGCGACCCATTTTCATAATAAAGTTGTACGATTTCGAAACGTTGTTCAGGCGGGAGTCTTTCGGTGATGAAATGCTGAACAATATTTAACAAAAATAACATGACAGCTTGACACAACTGACACGTGATCTGCCAAAAAAAAAGGCTATTGGAAAAGGCACCTGCTCTTGGATCACCGGTAGCGGTGTAGACGAAGCTAACAAAACGTTAGCCTCCTCGTTATTTCTTTCAATTGCCCTCATCATCAGGTGTTTAATTAAACTAACGAATCGGTACTCAACTCACTCGGTAAACAAGTAATGGTAAAAGTTAGCTACTGTCATAAGCACAAAAAATTTCCTCGAATACATTTTTACGGCAAAAGAGATGAGTAAAAATTTTATAATTTTAAAGTCGTTTGAGGTACAACTTTTAAATTAATCAGCGAGAATTCTTTATTTGAAAGTATTAGCTTAGAAAAAAGGTGCCGACCATATAATATATATATTTCTGGCCTAATAATGAAAATAGTCATATTCTTGCATTATCAGTTCACGTACGGCATCGATGTTTTCTGGCACAACGGCTGTTTTTGGACGACCTTCACGGAATTCGTCTTTGAGCGAGCGTCGGCCACGATTGAATTCGTTGTACCAGTTTTTCACAGTGCTATAGGATGGTACTTCATAGCCATGTAAAGATTTAAGTTCATCGATGCACTCTTGTCGTGATAATCCACGTCGAAAGTTGTGAAAAATGATCGCACGAAAATGTTCACGAGTTAATTCCATTTTTTGGCCGAGATGAATTTTTTAATTCCCTGTAAATAAAATAATTCACGATTAAATGACAAAACGTCCTGAGTGATGTTATGCTGGTCTGTCGCAAAAGAAACAGGACTGTTAAAAAAACAACAAAAAGTTAATATTTTTCAAAAGTTATATTTTTTTTAACCAAAGTAGTTTCCTTGTGCTTCGATACAGCGTTTAGCCCGGTCAATTAGCATTTCAAATGAGTGTTTAAGGTCATTTTTCGGAATGCTCTTGAGAATATCGGTCGTCGCATTTTGGATAGCTAAAATGTCCTGAAACTAGTGTCCTTTCATAGGCAAATGAATTTTTCCAAATAGGTAAAAATCACAGGGTGTCAGATCAGGTGAGTAGGGTGAGTGATTAATGGTTAATCTGGAGTTTTTTGTCAAAAGATCAGTGACAAGCGTCGACCGATGACACGGCGCATTATCGTGCAACAGGAGCACGACGAAGGCGTGACAAAATACGCTTCATAACACCAAGGTAAAACACAGCATTATCCGTTTGGCCAGGTGGGACGAACTCTCGGTGTACAATACCCTCGGAATCGTAAAAACAAATCAACATTGTCTTTATTTTTGACTCTGAAAACGACTTTTTTCGGTGATTTCTGATCGTCTAGAGGTCCTCACGACCTTCTTGGAATCGCTTAAACCACTCATGCACATTACTACGGAATACCATAAACTTTTTTCTTTATTTGAAATGTTTTAGTAAACGTTTTCCCAAGTTTAAAACAAAATTTAATATTTGCTCTTTGTTCAAAATACATTTTACGACCGATGACCAAAAGCTGCTGTCACTTTTTGATCGATAACATCGATTGTAGTTATCCAATTGTCTTAAAATTTTTACGAAATGTCAACAAGAGATCAAACTTTTTATTTCATATACCCACCAATAGATGGCGCCACCAGAAACAGTTATATTTAAAGAGTTCTGTTTCTTTTGCGACAAACCTTGTATGTACAAGTATGTCGAACTGTTAAGTTTTACAAGAAAGTTCGACTACCTTGTGACAGCGGCAGAAATAGGAAACAGAGAAAGGAAGAAATGAAGCAGAATTTCAGAGAAAAAAAAAACAGTTTCATGTTTTTTTGTCTACCGTTATCTATTAGGATAATAGCATATTTAGCAAAACCCCTCGCGAAAGTGAAATAGAAAAACTTTGAAAATTATTTTGCACACTCTAAGGTACTATAAACGCTTTGCCGACCGCTTACTTGTTCAACTTTTCCTATGAATTAAGCGCACATTAGCCTTGGTCTCTGTCTTTCTCCTTAAATTTCTTCGACTAAATTTCTCCGAAAATTCATTTTGCATCACTTGGCGCTTTAATAGAATTAACGGCATATCAACAGGAGCCGGTATGGAAATCGAGCTACGCGCTTGGCACACAGTTCCCTGAACTTTGGCGCGCGTCCTTCTCAGTAGCAAGGTAAAGGTTTTCATTACAACACGAGTGTTAAGCCAAGAATCCTTCTAACTTACCGCAGTACCGTTAACTGTATTTATTTACATTGCATTACTGCTAAACACACATACATAAGTAATTGCTTAACGGGCAAGTAAACTTCAATTATCTCCAATGCCCGCCATTGCTCACCATTCATTAGTTAAGCCAGCCGCCGTGTCTGTTCATTGACTGCGCGGGTCGCGTACGATTTCGCGAAGACGCACATTAATCCAGCGTCGGCGGCGGTCGTGCAACTGTAAATATGTACGTAGAGGCTTAAACTTTAATCAGCGCTTTGGCCATTTTTCACGGGCTGGCCGAGCGACCTCCGTGACCTGACCGGATATTGCAGTTTGTTCAACTTTTCTTTGGAAATCGGAGTACAAAGGCTTTTAAATTGCTAGAATAACAAATCAGTGGGAATTTTCATGCAAAACAAAAGCGCATGTAAACATTGTTGTTGTTAGATGGTATGTTTTCTGCTCGGTCCGTGTCTAATGCTAGTATCAGCAAGTGTCAGCTGTGTAAATATTTGCCTGTTTGTATTTCTCATTAATTCATTATGACTATCTGCCATGTTACAAATATGCCTCAAGTTGTGGCATGCGCCTTTAGCTTGCTGCTTGCAACCTCGCGAGCTCTCAAATATGTTGATAAGGCGAGCAAAAATGCTAATAATGTTTATAATCAGCGTGTAAATATTCGAATGCAAATTAGCTTACAGTCCACTCTTATCAAACGGAAGTGTGCAGCAAAATAATTTTCACACGATTTTTCATTAATTTTTATTAGACAAATATTTTCACTGAAGATTTGATTGTTCGCTTAAATGAAATTAGAGCATTCTGGAAGGTAACTTAAAGTTTAAAAAGAAGTTTCTAATTTTGAAATCCGAATATATTTGTTGCTCATTTGACTGCGGTTATGGGGATATCAGGCTGGAAACCCTGCTAAGCCTTAAATTCAGATTTTCTTTAAAGGAATGACTACTACTACTTTCACATTCGAAGCTTTTTCTTAAAATCTGAACACATACTGGATCACCCTTTCATAAATGTTTCCCCATAGAGGCCTGAATGGCACATTTGACCTCGCTAAACAAATTATATTGCGACTTGTTTAACGCAAGAATACTTATTTAATTGCTCTCCACGAATGACCGTTTCACTTTCAACTTATTGTCTCTAAGGATTCACGGCTGGCGCTGTTCTGGAACATTCTGGAACAGTGGTCATGTGGTTTTCTCAAAGTGTGTTCGATTCATTCCCATTTACGTCGAAGTCGAACTTCGGTATGGATCGTAACTGTTTGGTCACGACATAGAGGTAAGCATTGCTATTAAAGTTTATCTAAAATATCCGAATAATATTTCAAAGCCATCGATTAAGTAAAGTTTGCAGCGTTTGTAAAAAGTTGCAGTGTTCCTCATCTCGTAGAAGTAGAGGACCACAGATCGAATATTTCTATCTTACTTGTATATTCCTGTGTTGTTCCTCTATATACTCACACATGAGCCAATCTTCAATCTTTTTCTAAGATATCGAAGTCAGTGCAACCTTCGGATATATATATCAGTTGCTGACCCACAATGTTTTTAGGATAACGCTGCTTCAAACTGAAGAATCTCATCGACTTCTTCGATCTGTAGGATATTCTTCGTCCATATGTAAGATATTCTTCGTCGATTTGTAGCATATTTTTCTTCGATCTTACGATCTACAGGCCCTCGATCTTGGTTGTGTTGAAACACATGTTTTTTTTTTTCCATGAAATGTTCATTTTATGGCCTGTTTGTTCGGTCTAAATCGCTTGAAGTTTTAATGAAGTCTGCAAGTATTTATGAAACAGCTGACAGAAATGGTCCGTTTAATTCAGATTTTTTAAGCATCAGCTCAAAGTCTAAGGTATTCTACAAGTTATTGAAAAACACTTGGTTGTCTCATTGTGCAGGGGCTCACCTGAAGACAGAAAACGGAGTTTGTTGAACAAATTTTCCTAATCAGAACTTCTCAAAAAGAAAGTGCTATTGTAAGAAAGTATCATAAATTGGTAATCAAGTATTTGTCGAAATAACTGGTGCTAGTTTAAATAAAATGATTTTGAAAACTACGTAGTGCCTTGTTCAAAGAGATCTCGCATCTAAACTGTTTTGCGGATCTTCCCAAAACATCTGACTGGCCACAAATTTCGCTACAGTAAGTCTCTACTGCATAAATATCTGAATTGCTCAGACGTTACTCCGAAAATTCTCTTTATACTTCCAGTAGGGAGGAAATTATGAATTTCAGGAGCAAGATTTTCACTGTGAGACGCATCGGAGCTGCGGTTATTGTTCGACCTAACTGAGTAGGCTTATTTTATATTTTTTTTTTTTGTCACAAAGTAATTTTGTTATCGAGGTTGCTATTTAATTCAGTTCCAGTAGAGTATTTAATGAACTGGAACAGATTATATAATATAATGTTGAGATCGAATGGCTTGGATCATCCTACGACCATAGGTAGATGAATAAATAAGTATGGCAGTATACTGTACTGGGACCACACGAAAATTTTTATAAAGATATCTAATTTACGAATGACACGACTCTGTTAGAACCAAAGATTAACAGAAATAAAAGTACTTCTAAAACTTAGGCTGTTTTGCTCCATTGGCTTCCTTCAAACTCCGATAACAATCAGCACAACTGAATATGTCTCGATTTCACAATGGCTATTGCATTCAAGGACTTATTAATTTTGTCTGAGTTCAATGTTAATTAAATGCCATTATTATAAATGTTTTTTTTTCTTAATAAATCACGCTGTTTATGTGCTTCTGCAAGGAAATTGCAACTTTCTATTTCTAAGCTTATTAAGACAGTTTTCCTTCTCGCCACAAGCGACAGCAGACATAAACACAATTAATGTGCAATTTTCCACAATAAGTTATGCATAATTTCGCTTTTTTCTGCAGCTTCTAGTTAATAGGCGACAAAACCGCAACTTTCTTCAAGTGATCGGCGTTTGTCCGCTAAGAAAACAATGCAAAAAGAGATAGAAGTAATGCAAAAAAACGAAACCACAACTAAGTAAAGACAGTTTGCTATTTATTGAGGGGCACTTAGTAAATACAAAGTTTAAATATTAAAAAAAATATAAAAAAAAATTGTGCCGGAAAACCAAAATGGGTTTGAATGGGTGACAACGTGTGGAAAATTTGTTGGTGAAAAATTTGCTGATAAATATATGAAAACTATTTATGAGTAACCAATAATAAAAATAACAACCAAATATAAGTAAATTCTTAGGCTACTAATGGGATAAACTTAAATAATCGATTATGCCCCGAAAACTTAAAAAACGGTGAAATTTTTTTGAAAACTTTGTTAAACCCCATTCGTTTGTCGCATTTTCGTAATCTTGTTTGCTGTAACATTTTTCAATAGGAAACTCATTTTCGTATGAGGTCTAAATTGAAGACTCCAAAATGAGCTGCCATTTTCTTATACAAATATATTGTACAGTGTAATTTCAAATTATTTATTATTAGGGTTCCCAACCAACTTTAAATCAAGTGAAAGTCCGAAAAATCTAAATTTTCGTAGTAGATTATTCGAGGGGCCCCATTGTCCATCTTCAGAAACATAAATTCTGAAAAATTGTAAATTTTTATCAGTTTTAATGTTTCAAAAAAAAAGTTTAGTTGGCAACTCTAATTGATTTATTTTTATTGAATTAATAATAATTACACTACAAAAGGGGTGTGAAGTGAAAAGTACACAGGAAAGTTTTTATTAAACATATTTAGAAATAGAGTTGCCAACTAAATTATTTAAAATGGAAGTCAAAAAATTCTAAATTTTCGCATTACTTGATTCCAAAGAACTCTATTGTATTTTTTTTAGAAATAAAAATTTTAAAGAATATTAATTTTTCTCAGTTTAAATGTTGCCAATAGTTGGCAACTCTTTTCATAAAAATGTTTAAGACAAACTTTTCAGAGTACTTTCCATTTTATACCACTTTTGTAATGTAATTATTATTATTTCAATAAAAAAAAAACCAATTAGAATTGCCAACTAAATTTATTTCAAATGAAATTTTAAAAAAATCTAAATTTGCATATTACTTGATTCCAAGAGACTCTGTTGTGATTGTTTTAGAATATCAGAATCAGAAATATAAATAAAAAATAATACTAACAAATGTTTCTCAGTTTTAATGTTCTCAATAGTTGACAACTCCATTCGTAAAAATTTTTGAAATTTTGAGGATTTCCAGAGCAATTGTCATTTCATACATATTTTTTTGTTATTTTTATTATTAGACTTAAAAAACTTTCAATTAGAGTTGCCAACTAAATAAAAAAAAACTAAATTGTAACAATTTTAAATTTAGTATTACATGCTCCCAGGGATTTCGATGTCATTTTTAAAAGATGTAAAATATGAAAAAAAGTGTTGCTTAGTTTTAATGTTTCTAATAGTTGGCAACTCTATTCCTATGTATATATAAAATAGAGATTTTTGGAGCATTTTCCTCTTTCATACCTCTTTTACAATACTTTTACTAATATTTCATTAAAAAATTATACAAGAGTTGCCAACTAAATTTATATTAAACTGAGATTTGAAAATTCTAAATTTGCATATTACATGATAGGAACAACGTAATCTATCTATAAGGAGATACAATTTGAAAGATATAGTACTTTTGCGCAGTTTTATTATTTACAATAGTTGGCAACACTAATCTGAAATATTTCTAAATTCAAGCGTTTTAGATACTTGTTATTTATTTATTGTTTTTATTATTTCACTAAAAAATTCAATTAGAGTTGCCAACTATATTTCAAAATTTTTTTGGTGTGTTAAAGAATATAAAACTTGAAAAATAACTTAGCTAAGTTTCAATGTTTGAAATAGTTGGCAACGCTATCCTTAAATATGTATAGATAAAAGTTTTTTGGAATAATTTCTGATTTATACACCTTTTATATTATTGGAATTATTTTTAATTTAAAAAAAGATTTCTCCATTATAGTTGCCAACTAGATTTAATTCATTTTTAAACAGTTAAAAAATTAATTTCACTATAATTTTTGAAAAAAATTTTGGGAAAAATATTTTTTTATTTTAATTTTTGAATGGAAGCAAAAAGTGGCAATAGTGAACAGTAATTTCTTTATAAAAAAATGTGGTGGAAGCAATATTTTTAGCATTAATCATGTAAAGTAGATTTAAAAATTTAAATTTCCAAAATTTAAAAATTCAAAATGAAAAAATTTTGTAACATTTTTTCTATTAGTGTCGCCTTAAAGTTTACTGAGCTACACGTTTGTACTTAAAGTATCAACTACCGTTATTTCTGTCTTGTTGGACAAGAGAGGAAGGAGGAAGTAGCATGCAACTTGAAACAGGAAATAAGCCGGACACGTTAGCTTTCATGTCATTCATCAGTTAAGCGGCATATAAGAACTCATTCCCACCTTTTCTTTTATATTAAAAAACTTTTTTACACACGCAATGCAGAGAACACAGTAGTGGTTGTAAGTAAACGGACAACTAAAAATATTCACGCTGTATTGTGGTTACTAGTAGCATATTCCTTATTAGGTATAAATGTCATTTAAAGGTTTGATAACAAAACTGATAATTTTTAACAGATTTTTAGTTAAAAAAGTCAGAGTTTCTTAAACTTTCGGAAAGCATGTGTAATATTTTTACGCTGGTCAAATAAATTACATAAATCGAAATAAGGACCAACTAATATATATTATTATAAAATTCCTGCTTCTGCTTTTCAATACAAAAGTTTTCTCTAATGTAATGTATTTTGGGATTCCAAGAAAATCATATTTCATAGATTTATCTATTATTTTTTCAGCTCCATAAGTTAAATTCGGCAATCAATTTTGTTAGAGTCCTTATTCTTAACTCTTTTCTTGGAAAACTAATCTTTTGAAATTAAATATTCTTTGAACATTTCTCATTACATTCATTTATATCCCTCTTTTTACTATTTTGCGTTCTTTTTTGGCCACCACTGTTCTTGTATGATGCCAGTACATGTCTAAAAGTAAAAACTAAATAGGATGTGAAAGGCATGTCTGTAATCAATGACGTTTGTAATGCCATGGATTAACATAGCCTGGTATTGTTTCAACATGATTTAGCTCGTATTGGCTGTAGACTACCTTGATTGTCTTGAATGGACTGACTCGGCACGATGCGTCAATCACAGCAATCATTGTCAACGCCTGGCTTCGTTTCACTTGTCAAACAGAATTGATGCTGTAAAACTTGCAAACTTCCAGCTTAATTTTTTGCTCAGAATAGTTTTTTAAAGAGAAGCTGTGTAATCGGTAAATATATAGAAAGGCTAGGAAAAGAGAATAAGCAGTGTCCACTAAGCGTTTAATGGATATTCTTATGTACTTATGTTATGGTTGTCCGCATTTTTTTTAATTAAGATCAGACAAATAGAAATAGAATTGTTCTGAAGTTTTGCTCAGCCTACTATATATTATTTTTAATATTTATACTTAAGTTGTAGGCTTATGATATATTGGATGCTTGATATTTATGAAGTCGATATTTTTCGTATAGCATTAACACATTGATAATGAATCTGTTTTAGTCCCATGAGATCATCTGCATGATCCACTAAAGCACTGAAATACGCAGGAATTGAATCATCGTATGAAGTACCACCTGGCTTCGCTAAGGAGAGTTCAGTAAAGCGATTTGATCCCTGAGGAGCCAAGCATGGCGCAAACATCCGTTTGAAACTATTTAAGTAAAGCTGGATACAAAAGAAGCTCAACGCAGCTTGACTAAAATGCAATAAAATCGTTCCGTTTCTGAACCGGATGTTACTGGTGCTGGAAAATAGTTCACTTATGGCAACAAGAAGTGCAAACTGTCGTGATCAAAACGCGGTGGTCCGAGACAAACGGCGGTCAGAAAGGTTTTCGTATGTGTTTAGTGGAATTTGCAGGTAATCATCTGGTTTGAGCTGATCCACTACGTCCAAATTCCTTTTCCGTATTCGTACTGTTAAGGATTTAACTACCTGAGACAATTAATTGCTCTCAAGTTGTCACCTTTTGCCAAAAAGAGAGTTCTGTCAGAACAACGTTAAGCCACAGATAAGTATAGTGTTCCGCCAGAAGCTCCGGCAGATTAATTTGGGGTCCAAAAAGAGTTCATTCTTTTTAAAGAATGTGTTCCGTGTTCGCTCAACTTATGGTCAAAGTAAACACCCGACTGAGCATACTACCATCACCTATCTTGAGTCATAGTAATAATACGCAGTGAAGAAAATTTAGCAGCCGTAGTTGAGAGTATACACGAGGACCGTGGAGTGTCGATTCGGAGCCATTCGCGGCAATTCGGATTGACGTATGGAACGACTTGGGGCATTTTACATCGAGATCTTAAATTGAGCGTAAAAAATACAGCTTTTGCAAAAACGGAAGCCGCTCGACCTTTTCAACTGACATCACTTCGTTCTATGGGCTCTTGAAAAGTTCCAAGAAGATTCGACGTTTTCGAGCCAAAATATGTTCGGCGATGAGACCCATTTCTGACTAAATGGGTATGAAAACAAGCAAGATTGCCGCATTTGGGATAAAGAGTACCATTTCATATAGAAAAAACTACGGTTTGGTATGGTTTGTGGGCCCATGGAATCATCGGTCAAAATTTCTTCTAAAATGATGGTGGTGAGAACCTGACTGTCAATGGCGACCGTTATTGCGCCATGATAACCGACTATTTGACGCTTGAAATTGAAATTGAAGCTCATGATCTCGACGACCTTTGGTTTCAACAAGACGTCGCCAATTCTCACACATCGCATTAATGAATGAATTTATTGAGAGAACACTTTGGTGAGCAGATAATCATGTGATATCATACCGTTATACTTTTTTCTGTGGGGATGTGTGAAGACTAAACTCTATGCGGACAATACCGCTGCCATTCAGACCTCAGAGCAAAACATCACACTTGCCATGCACCAGTTACTAGTCGAAATGCTCGAAGGACACATTGAAAATTGGACTTAACAGTTGAACCATCCGAGATGTAGCCGCGGCCAAAATTTGAAAGAGATAATATTCGAAAAATAAATGCCAAAGAATGTTCTTTTGACTGATAATAAAAACATTCTCCATTAAACTTGAAACATCTGTCTTTTTTATTTTGAAATGTAAGGAACCTCTCAATGGATTACCCTTTATAAATTGTCATATATATATTCTATATATGTATATATACTCTAAAATTTTTATCAAACTCGTAAATTTGTTTCGCGGCATTTCATCAAACACAGCAAATATCCCAAAAAGGTGATAAAGCGATACAAAAGCGGTAATAAGTACCTGAAATTATATATATATTACTTCAGCCCAAGTACAAAAGCAAGCAAAGACCAATACTGACTCTCACACAATCTTATCTTTGCCTTAGACATCGCGCAACCATTGAAAGAGTCCTTGCAACACCGCCTTATCTCCGTGCGTGACAGGTAAGCTCGTTAACTAATTGAAAATATGAGCGCAAAGAGAATGCTGGAGAACCTACGAGTGTTAGTAGAGAAAGAAAGGCAAGGAGTAGTCTTCTTCTTTACTGGCGAGTAGACCAGAGAAAATACACAAACAAAAAGTAAAGACATACAAAACAAGAAAAAACGTTAACTTCGGTTGCACCGAAGCTAAATACCCTTCACAGATGCATTTCTGTTAGTAACTATTTGTTCAGTTTGTATGGAAGCTATATGCTATATTCAACCGATCTGAACAATTTCTTCGGAGATTACATTGTTGCCTTAGAAAATAATATATATCAAATTTCGTGAATATATCTTGTAAAATGTGAAAGTTTTCCATATAAGAACTTGATTCCGATCGTTCAGTTTGTATGGCAGCTATATGCTATAGTGGTCCGATATCGGCCGTTCTGACAAATGTGCAGCTTCTTGAAGAGAAAATGACGTTTGCAAAATTTCAAAACGATATCTTAAAAACTGAGGGACTAGTTCGTATATATACAGACAGACGGACAGACGGACATGGCTAAATCGACTCAGCTCGACATACTGATCATTTATATATATACTTTATAAGGTCTCCGACGATTCCTTCTGGGTGTTACAAACTTCGTGACAAACTTAATATACCCTGTTCAGGGTATAAAAGCACGAAAAAAATCGAAAGGAAATTTATTATATAAAAATACTTCGCCACAAAAACAAGTAAGCCGAAGAAACAGCCACAAAGCAAAAATGTTTTAATAAAAGTGACACAATAAATACCATAAAGTAAAATCAATGTACTTCGCCACACGCAAATGGGATTATGTGACGGGCATTGATTTGACTGCCACACACTCGTTTAAGCCGAAAATGAAAAGAACACGCCAACTCACTGAAAACACAATAAAACGGATATTGGCGATTGTGTAATTGTGTGTGAAATTACGGCAAGCAAAAAGGAGAAAATAAAAACACATGAAATTAAATAAAAACCAGGCATAAAAACAGGAATAAAGTACACAAGCAGCACACAGGAACTGGTTTTTGCTCACCGGCCTTTTTCATTCACCACTTATTGACTGTATTTTTTTTTTCCTTTTTTGCCTGAAAATCCTTTTCATCAATTTAACTTCAGCATCAAGTGCATATCCTCAAATTTCATACATTATTAATGACCACTCTTTGTTGGCTTAGTGGAAGCAGTCAAATGTCCATATCCTTCTGTTCTCTTCATAATTTGTAGTTGTAAGTAATGCTCTAAACTGCCACTTGCCACTAATCGTTTAAGTACTGCTTAAGTAATTATGGGTTTCCTTTGCCGGTGAGGAGTGGCCGATTGTGAGTGCATTTACTTTAGCCGAGTACGCCTGGAATGAAGTTGTAATCCGCTTGGTTAAGCGTGGGAGAAGGGATATTGCGACACACCTATTTTCTGGTATTTTGCGGTTGGAACACACACGTTGTGGGTTTGATGATAATTTTCCGAGTTTTTCTGATTTAGCAAGCAATTTCGGTTAACATTTTGTTAGTATTGAGTTTTCTTACGTAGAAACTCGCAAATTAGAAGTCCTTTCCTACAGAAAAACTAAAAACTGAACTCTTTAGAAAAGTTATCATATTTGATTGGTCTTGATAATTTATCTTTATTAGTTGTTGTTATGATCACTAGAAGCGGGGAAGATACATACTTCGGTTACCCCCGTTTGTAGTCTTTGCTTGATTATGTTATTTCTCTTTGTTGTTGGCTTCAGAAAATGTTTAGCACATGTCCCGCATTGGCAAGATTACGCTATTATCATCTGGGGTCACCACGGTATAACACTCTGGAGGAGGTAGCGATAGTGAAGCCGCACAGTCTGTTAAAATTCGCGTAGAGCTGAGGCATCTTAAAGGATGACTACTTCTCTTGGACCTAGAAACTGAACTCCATCTGGTATCGCCAATGACCAAAACTGGTCTATGCGTTTCTTAACAATCTGCCAGTTTAACCTAACCTAAGTTACGTTTGGTTAGGTAAGGAAAGAATATATTAAGTAAGGTTAGGACGGCTGCTTCCCCAACATAGCAAAATGTCTAAAATGTAAATGTGTTAATACTGTCCTTTGTGGAAGCAGAAAAGAACTTCTCTGGTTGTATGCCAACTTTAGACAAATCGCCTTGAAGCTATCAGAATTCTGTTTAGGAACTTTATTTCAATGGAAGCTGTTTCCCTCGGATTTTCTTTAGTCATTACCTGGCCAACTCGGAACATTCGAGAAGAAAGTGTATAGATTATTATATCTCACGTTCTTCCAAGCAGCGATGCCACTCGAATTTGGTTAAATTTTTTATAATATCACATGAGTTACAATCGAGCAGTCTGCAGTTCATCACTTGCTGTGTCTCCCTCTAGTGCATGAGACTTGACAGTGTTCAGTTAGAACTCCGTTTGAAAGATGAACATTATTGAAGGTGAGGAACTCACCAGACATCTTAGGATTTACGCTGCGGTCGCAGGATTTTGCGATTACACAGTTGCTGGTATATGGCCAGCGCTTGCCAAACACGTCTGCGACCCAACCAACCTGTAGTGAACTACAAGAGACAAGAGAGCTGAAGAGCTGTTGCCATTCTGTAGATGGAACTTGATCAATGAAGCTTATCATCCTTGTAGTTTTCTGCTATTCCGCTGTGGAAACGATATATCTACTGTTACCTTAATTGTACACCTTTTCGCTTGAAATATATAGTAATTATTAGGAAGCCTGCATCTGGATTTGATAGATAGTTTGCGAAGACATCCATTGTCAACAAGCGGATACAGTGAAATATCTAGGGCTCATCCTGAATAGGAAGCTTTCGTGGAAGACGAATATCGAAGACAAAGCTAGAAAAGCATCGATTGCCTTGTACTGATGCAGAGGAGCCATTGGCAAAATCTCACCGAAAATGGTCCTCTGGATCTGTGACACCATAGACAAGCCCATTCTGTTCTATGGAATCTTTATGTGGTGGAGGGCTCTAGAAAAGACCATACTTGCAAAGAAACTAGAGAGCGTTCAACTAAGGTCCAATCATGGCACTTAACGTCAGAGGTGTATGGCTGCGAAAGTTGCTATCAGACTCAGAGAATCTGGGGTTTTAAAAGAATACATTTCTGAATACTCGGAAATTCTCACTCACATTGACTTCACACCGGATCATTTGGATAATGGAGTGGCTGAACCGAACTCTGGTGGCTCCTTCTCTGCCTATGTACCGGCAGTGGGAGTTGTGGGAGGGAAGAAGCCGTTGGGGGAGAGAGCAGTGAGCTTCTTTTTGCGGATAGGTCAAAGCTTAGGAGGAAGGTTGTTTGAGGGGTTTACTATCAGATGTTTTCTATCAACTCCAGCTTCAGACTTCCTGACTATTCCAGTGTCTTTTCGGCCGAGGTTGAGCTATTAAGATATCAGTAGCAGAAAACCACACACTTAGATAGCAGAGCGACGACACTAGCTTTGAACTCATTTACAGTGCGTTCAGGGCTGATCAAGGAATGCCTAACCTCGCTATTGATAGCATCGAGAGGTTTTGTGAAAAGACTGGTATGGGTACCAGGCCACAGCGGAATCGCAGGAAACTGAAAAGCTGATGAGTAAGCAAGAAAAAGCGCTCTAGAATCCTGGATCCACGTGCCATCTTTGATCAGCCATCTAACCTAACCTAACCATATTATAAGAAATACACCTGTGAAGTGTATTAAAACTTCGAAGCAGCTTAAGTTAGCGTTTTTAATTTTTTCTTCTTTAATTTTATTCTTCTTAATTTTTTACATTATTTATTTACTAAGTTTATGGTCCTTATAGTTTCCTACGCAGAATTTGCTACCTTTACCAATCCAATTTCATTTTCCAATTCATTAATTATCAGATTTCCTACTTGTCCGTCTTCTACGCAGTTAGCTTTGAATCGAAGATGAGATAAGTGTAATGTCGGCATCAAAAGTTTTGCCAGCAACGCGTCGATATACCTTTGTACAAACATATGTTTGTATTTGGTATATTCTTATGTAGTGCTGCTTAAATCAATGATTAATCCAACCAATTTCATTACTTTGCTAAATCAGCCCGCATCCACCGAAAACTCTGCAAACATCTGTTATCGCCATACCCCTCTTAAACACCCTCCGCTCGCTCCTAGTCGCGCTGCTTCTAAACGAAGTCCCTTCAAATAAACATGAATGATTATCCTTTCATCGAATAAAGTAAAATAAAAACTTTATTAACTTAAATGTGCGCTCGGTGGCGCTCAAAGGTCGTAAAAATTACTCAAACCTGTGGGTTTTCTTTTTACGGTTAGTACGTATAGTTAGTTTGCTTTATGTACTCCTACTTGTTTATATGAAAGTGTTACTACTCAAAAATCTTGTATCTACATAAAAGGAGCTTTTTTCCGTTGGCAAAATGTTTATATGTCAATTAGATTGTTGATAGAATAAATCAAAGTAAATACGGCAGCAAAGAGAAGTGCAGTCAACGGTTGTGGCAAGGTGGCAAGGCAGCTCAAGCGCCAACCGCAATAAAATGGAAGTGCAACCAAATGAAACTTTTGCCAAAACAGTGGCAACTGCTAAACCAAAAAAAAAAAAAAACATTGGAAAATCCAATAACTCGGCGCGCAAAAAATAAACTTGAAAGCGGGATGCTCAACTGACGTCATAAAAAACAAGGA
The DNA here is from genome assembly GCA_037783105.1 of Bactrocera zonata. Lineage (NCBI taxonomy): Eukaryota > Metazoa > Arthropoda > Insecta > Diptera > Tephritidae > Bactrocera > Bactrocera zonata. The sequence goes on from JBAWJQ010002103.1 coordinate 112,054, forward strand.
ATAGCGGCAACAGCAACGAATTTAGTGAAGCAGCAACACTGCTTTTTCCACCTTTTTTTTTGTATAATTTTTGATTGAGGTCCCCCAGCTACAAACAGCAGCTATTCAAACCCAAATACTCGTACTGTCACAAGTCACAAGTCATGCGTCAGTAGTCATAGCCGGTCGGTCAGTTGGGCATTGCAGCGACATTTGTCGCAGTAAAAGTGCTCCCAAATGATGAATTTTTAGCCTAAAAGTGTTGTCCTCCAAAGACAATTTGACTGTTATATGACCTTTATGCGAAGTGTTCGCTTTGTCAGTGACGTTTAGTGATTTCGTTTTCAAATCACTTTTCGGTTTCTTTTCATTTTATAATTTTCTTCTTTAAACTTGTGTATTGAGTCCTCTCGCTTCATTTTGGTTGCTTGTGTAAAGTCCGTTCAGTTTCACCTAATTTTAGTTAAAATAAGTACATACTTTTGTGCGCAATTTAAGTGGTGTTTGTTTTGCAAAACTCTAGGGTACTTTGATGGGATTGATTTCGACATAATTTGAGCAATTTGGTTTGGGTATTTATTATTCAGTAAAGTAAAAAAGAAAAATAGGCAATTTTGTATGTATTAGGTATTAGAATTATTTGTAAAATTTGATTTCCTCATCCATTTTTATCAATGCGCTGAAATGTAGGCAACATATCGGTTGAAAATCTTCTTTGACCCAAAATGAAACTTTGATGCCTTGAAATCTGAATTAAAGCAACTATGATTCATAAATTCGAAGAAAACTGTTAAATGAAAAAATAGTTTAATACTTTATACTTAAGTTCTATACTAAAAATAGAAGCTAAAATCTTAACCAGTTTCAGTTTTGTCAATTCATGGTTTCTTACACAGTGTTTTGCTGGGAAACTGCAGGTTTTAAGTCTCTAAATAGGCATTGTTGAACTTTACAGACATCAAAACTCCATTTCTATGATACCGGATTAACTATAAAGAGAGTGTTCCTTATGAAAATAGATGACTTAACCAAAGTTTTAATGGAATTTGTTGGATAACGTTTCAAGGTTTTTGGACCATTTTTTTTTTTCTTAAACACAAAGAGTAGGTTCCTCACATTCTCTTATAGCATTTATTCCATCACATTATGTGATATTCGACGAGGCGGTTCTCATCTTAACCAAATACTTTGAGGAGTCTCTGCTTTTTTCTCCTTAACGTTCTCTCGCCCCTAATATGTCATATGGAACATGGTGATAATTGCTGTAAATTCGAAGCTAGACACCTAATAGCTAGGTTTCGGATCATCTAAAGTTCTACTAGTTAATAGTAATGGGGTTTTCAGTAGGAACGTAGACCGACATGGACAGCAAACAACGCTTTACTTTTACTTTTTCCCCGCTCTTCTGACATTTCTCTCCAGTAAAGTGTGCCGTTTTATCATAGAAAGATATACGATCCAACCACGAGTCGAAATTATTAAAATTTACTACCGAATGTCGGAGTCAGCGCCCTCAACTCCACTCAAACCAACAATTTAGCGTCTAGTGGAAAAATTTTAATCCACAGGCACAGTACACAATGGTCTCGTGCCAGTGAGACAAATAAATGCTGGTAGTGTCGAGAATATTGCTGCCACTAGCGCATCAATTGAGTAAGACCCAAATCAGTCTCTCACACGTCATTCGGCGTTGGGCATCTCTGTGACGTCGTTTTGGCGAATTTTGAGAAAAGATCTTCGGTCTACATCCTTACAAGATCAAATTGACTCAAGAATTGAAGGCGTATTCCACGAGTCACCATTGCGTCCCGGAAAAATTACGGTTTGGTGCGGTTTATGTGCCGGCGGCGTCATTGGGTCGTAATTCTTCCGTGATGATCAAGGCTCGTTCGCTACTGTGAATGGGAATCGTTACCGTTCAATGATAGCCGAATATTTTTAGCCCGAATTCGATGATATGAACTTGGAGAATATGTGGCTCCAACAGAACGGCGCCATAAGCCAGTCAGCGAATGTCCCAATCTATTTGTTGCAAACCAGATTTGGTGAACGTGTAATCTCACGAAATGACACAGTCAATTGGCCGCCTCATTCGTGCAATTTGATGCCGTTAGATTATTTTCTGTGAGACTACGTCAAGTCTACGGACTATGCCAACAAGCCAGGGACATTGATGAACTTCGTACGAAAATTAAACGTGAAATTGCAGCAGTACGCCGATTTATGCTTAAAACCCGTCGAAAATTGTGTTCAGCGTCTGGACGTCTACAACCGTGGTTGTGATGGTCATCGAGCTCCATACATAATGGCATCGAATGTACTTTCACTGTAAGGTTGCTATGTGAAGTGTTCTCAAAACTAGTCAAGGTGTGCTTGAGCTAATTAATAGTATAAAGTTTCTTCCGAATAGACTAGTCTAGGTGCCCGGTATCACAGGAAACTTCAAATCAGATGAGCTTGCGAGGGATTAAATCTCATCTGTTTAGAAGCAAATTTGCATTCCGTTATGCTCTTGTGCTGTAGCGCTGGATCTATGGACCTTCCATAAGCTCGAAAAACGCTGGAGAAGTATTTTTGCGCATACCAAAGTCAATCTCGTCGCTTTCTAGATGTTCTGACTCGATACTGACCAGTTGCTACACATGCAGTGCGACTAAATTCTTTTTTGAACCTCTTACAGTAAAGCTAAATGAAGGAAGTCGAGTTGAAATCCTCTTGCTACTTTGTCCTCTTTTGCCCGGATTTTCTTAGACTGAGATTGAAATATCGCGGTAGACATACCTTCGGCGAACCTACTAAAATGGCTGGAATTGATATTATACGCCTTAACAAGTTTGTGAAAAGCTTAAAACGTTTCGTCGAGATATGAAGCTTTACTGATTAATTTTTCGAGAGTTTTTGGGTAACCAAAGAACCAGCGTTCCAACTGTACAAGTGAGATCCCTCGCTTTAATCTAATCTAACCCAACAGCATGTGAAATATTAATCTCTCTGGTACTAGATCATCCTTAATTCTCTTTATTTTTTCACTCCTTCTACTTGTCTTTTGAAAACACTCTCATCAAGTGCCTTCCTATATTAAACCAAATAATTTACTTCCAATCGATTTTGAGTAATTTTTCACATTGGTTCCGAAAGGTCAAACACTTTTCTCACACTCTCTTATGTACTACATATATAGCTATGTATAAATCGGTCAAGTGCCGACCCGAACAGATGTTCCGTCTTCATGCAATTCAAATAACTAGTTATTTCCTAAAACAACCCAACAAATACACAGCGGGTGAGCCCGGAAAAATTTCGCAAAAGTGCCACTCCATTTTAGAGTACGTACCTGAAAAACACAACAACAAGAATAACAAAAAACTCTTTGTAAGGCAATTTATTTTACTATTTCCGCCAACAAGTACACAGAAACTGGCACAAATGCAGGGAACAGCGGTAAAGGACACACGCTGTGGACAAACAGAGTTATTGTTTAATATTTATGGAACTTGTATTGGCAGATTGCAACAACAACAAGGCGCTTTTAGCAATTATATGGTGCATTGAAATAGAACAGCGTGCAAAGGACATTCGCAAGCACAAACTAGGTGAGAGAGAGGGAGAAAGGGAGTGAAAGGGAGGAAAAGAGATAGAGAGACTATGCGACTGTGCGACTGTGAGAGATAGGAAAACCAGTTAGAGCTGTGTTTGTCCATATGTTACTGATTGGACACCTGAGCACGCCGTTATGTGTCTAGGTCACTTTTTTTCGCAGAAATCACAATTTGCTGACATGTTGCAAGCAACTAACTGCTATAAAAACGTGCGTCTTCTACGCAGCTAAGTGTCGCATTTGACACGTAGCTGACTGCCGTCCCACTGTGCCTTTGACAACGCTCCTGAATTGTCTGTAACCTCTGGTTTATTCTTTTAGCAATTTGTTCGGCTCACACGTAGCGCATTTAAGCAGCAACTCGTGTGCATTTAAGTTTGTATTGAATTGCCATTCAATCGGCATTAAAGCGTGTGTGAGCGCGCTCTCAAAGTCAAGTCATGAATGAAGTAGGGTCCTGCTGCTCGAGGCACCTTTCTTCTGTGGCACCCATATTTGTGTGTGTAGGCGGTGGCATTGGTGGTCTCACAGTCATTTGCTATAATCGACTTGCATTTATTTTGCTGAGAAATAGCAAATTTGTGACAGCTGGCCAATAACAGTATGCTTGCGTGTGTGTGTTTGTTGCAGCTGTTCATCAATTCAGGCAGCATTTTTGGCAAAGTTCTTTCATTATCTACCCTACACTTAAGTTTTATGCGAAACGCTGGCATGATTACACAATCTTTTGGTTAGAGACGCTTGATGGGCACATATGTACATCCAGACATATAGATGTATATATACATAGATATGTATATTTATATATTTTTTATACTTATATCCCAAAACATACATATCTTTCTAGACAATTACTATTTAAACGCCCGCATGTGTTTTGATTTGAATCGATTTGCTTGTTAAACCCGCTCAACTTTTGATCTACATAATTATTAGGGTGGGCTAAAAAATCTTTAAACTTTTTTCCCCATAGATACCGTGAAAAATTATCGTCCGATAATAAGTAAAATAAGAGAGAATGTCAACTTCAATACCGAGGCAAGAAAGCCCTTCACAAAAGCAGTTCCTAACAAGAGTTTGAGTTTGATCATTCAGTTTGTAGGGCAGTATATATGTAGTTCCAACAAATGGGCGGAGAAAAAGAAAAAAATTAGATCGATATCTCAAAAACTCTAGTCTTCAGTGTTTTAGGAGGTCTATACCAACAAATGGGCGGAGAAAAAGAAAAAAATTAGATCGATATCTCAAAAACTCTAGTCTTCAGTGTTTTAGGAGGTCTATACCATCAAATGGGTGGATGGATTTAAAAAAAAACAAATTTTTCCAGTCCTCGAAACACTTTCCACAGACAGTTTTTGTGATGTCCTTCCGCTCCTTCAGAGAATTTCGTTTTATCCTTTTGACCTACTAAAAATGGAAAAAATCACACGGAGCCAAATATGGTGAATACAGTGGTTGATCGTTGTTATTCATTGTGTTTTTGGATTTAAGTTCGCTCACAATCTTGGCTCGATGCGATGGTGAGTTATCAGCCTGTAAAATCCATGGATTGTTCTTCTTCAATTCCGGCCGTTTTCGACTGATGTTCTAACGCAAACGCCTCAATACGGTCAACTAGAACTCCTGTTAAACCATCTATTCCTCCGGAAAAAAATTCATAATGCACCAGTACCAGAAACTATGAGCATACCTTGATTTTTGACGAGGTTTATTTGGTTTCGGCTCGTATTTTTGTCTCGTTGGCAGTTATAATGCCCCCGATGAATGTGGGATCGGAATTCGCACGATTAATTATGTCCAAATAAAATTGTTTACGGTACTCTTTTTGAAATAAATTCAGCTTTATCGGAACGATACGTGCTGGAAAGCGTTTCATACTCAAAGTATTCACCAAAATCATTTGAACGGACTCTGGAGATATGTCGAGCTCTCTTGCTATTTCTCTAACACCTGCCTCACGATGTTTCACCATATCCTTCACTTAATTCATATTTTCATCAGTTGAAGAGGTCAAAGGAAGAACGAGGCATGAATTCAAATATCTCTCGATCGTCTATTAAGGCTTTGTACCACTCGCAGGCTTGTTTTTTTGATAAAACTGAATTACCATAAGCCTTTTCCGATTTCCTTCTTTGTCACAATATATTAGTAAATGCTCCATCTATTATTATTAATACTAAGAGCTCAAAACCTAACTGAATTTTTTTCGTCATTTTTGATAATATTTTCATTGCTTTTAATCAAAAAAAGATCTAAAAACTTCAACAGCTAATTGTTTGTCATATTGAATAAAATTGGTGTCTAAAAGACATTTAAAATTTGTTTGTTTTTGGCTCACCCTAATATAGATACTTTAATACCATATACGAGTATGTACACAAAAAGATAGTAAACCACGTGCATATCTACATTTAATTTGTTTATTTTATTTTCGTCTTCAAACAACAATGAAAATCTTCTCAAAACTTTGACTTTATTTGCATACCTCAATGTTGAGGAAGAGGTACAAATAACTACAAGAACAACGAATTCACCAACTGCAGAAATCGCTTGAATCTACAGTCACTGTCAACAAATTGTGTCCACTGATAAGCGATAAGATAAGACACGCAAACGTGCCACAAATCGCTACAATGAAACTGATTCAATTCGTAAATTTGATTGTGGTCGGAAAGTATGCAAGCAAATCTTTTAATCTACTGGGCGGCGGAAGAATACACTGAAAAAAAAAAAATATTTTGTACTTCAAAAAGTTACTTCACTTCAAAGTTTGAGTGTTTATGGCCGAAACTGTTAGTTTTGAATATTTTTTTTACAGAAAAAATACATCATTTGGGACCAGACTGGTCCTCAATACTAATGTAAAGCTCCCAAAATATATGTTAACTAAGTTGCGGTGCAATCAAAAATTCATCGATATAGGAAAGGCGTTGGGTTTTAGGTGCATACCTTAAATTTGTTTGTTCTTTTTCAGTACCTATCTAAATTTTTTCCAGATTTGATTCCTTTCTCGGTTTAAAAGTGCCTATAATTTCTTAAAAATTCATTGTTGGGCTATCGAGTACAAACATAAATGTCCGGTGACAGCTTATGCCTCAATAGAAAAGAAGCTGCTGAGTCCACCTTTCTCAGAAATCTTTCCTATCGTGACCAAGACAGCCAAAGTGGCAAGAGTTTTCTATTTTGAATGTAATTTTGGCGTGAAAAATATCTTTATTTTCTTTGTTTAGACTTTTCGAATGTTTTCATGATCTTCAGTAACCCAAGCCTAAGCCTGGAGTAGCATGTACTGTAAAAAGATACACATGTACTGTAATCTATTCAAAGTATTGCCTATTTGAAGTTATAAAATGTTTCCCATCTTTCTACAAATTTGTAGAATCCTTCCAAATGACATCCACCAGCTTGGTGGTCATGAATGAGTCAAGCCAATTTTCGACACTCTATTCTGAGGTGAGCCTTATACCAGTGAAGACGTTCTGTATGAACCGAAACAAATGATAGTCAGAATGAACAAGGTTTGCGCTATATATGTAGTGGCTAAGACAAAACTTCCCAGCCGCTGTTTTCCAGCTAGTATTTAACAGATCGTGCAACTTAAAGCTGATCGTTGTCAGGTGGAAAATTATTACCTCGTGTCTAGTCGCAGACTGTAGGCGTTTGTTGGCAATAGTTTATTTTAATTTGATAAGTTGTTGGTAGCGATCCCCATTAAAGGTTTCAACTGGTTTTAGGAGCTCATAATACAGCACGCCCTTTAGATCACATCAAATACAGAGCTGTTTGTCATGGATATTTGACTTTGTCGTTGATTTCGCTCATTTGCCAGATGTAGCGTATCATTATTTGCTTTTAGGGTAGATCCATCTTTCATCAGCGGCCATAATCTGATGCAAAAACGATTTCTCTTTGTAGCGTTCAAACAGCATTATTAATAAGCAAAATCGTCTTTCAACGTCTCTTGGCTTCAAGTCACATGTCAACCAATTTCCTTGCTTTGATCGTATCCCGCTAATTTTAACTGTTTTTAAATGGTTAATTTCGAAATATCTTTGGTCTTTCGGAAGTAGTATAATTGAAAATATTACTGAAATTATTGCCCGCTGAAAAGTAGGCAACAAACGTGGTTGATTGATTGAAGTGGCGCAAGAGCGCCAGAACGCATGCGGCCATACTCAGGCCATTATTAGGCTCCATTGTGGTCGAGGGTGGTAACCTAATTAAGTCTTATCCAGTAGATTTTGCAATAACCTTTTTCCAACCATACTATCCAATGACTCTTTAGTTGTAGCATTGAGAGCTCTGGAATATATCCCGCATCTTCCGGCTGAACGCTGGGTATTCTCAAAAATAATGATCCAGCGCCACATCTTTATCGCGCCGAATATACTTTCTAAAATTTTTAAGGATGTAATCTTAACGCTATGTAGGTGTCCTGTGATGCTGAGTTCCCTTTTGCCAGGAAGTAGAAACTTTTTGATCTGTCCAAGTGTTCGCAAGTGTTCCCAAACCTGAGGTGTGTCTCTAAGGTCCATTGCTTTAAACAACCCTTGAAGATGTCAAATACTCTGGAGCAGCTACTAGGATTGGGTTCCCAGTTGTCCATGAACCAGCCAACTAGTCTGCCTTTTCGTTTCCTTCTATCCCTATGTGACTTTGTAGCCACTTGATATTAACTGAGTTACCAACTGAGAGTCCTCTTTGCATAATCTTACGCAAACTTAGTTTTGGCGCACCGGAGAGCCTTAGTTGTCGCTTGGCTGTCCACTAGAAGTTTTATGGACTTGCTGTTTCGAGCAGAAGCCCAATTGGCACTTTCTCTTATATGAAACAATCTCGGCCTGGAAGACTGATTTGCCAACATCTATGTAGTTTTAAGATACCTTGTAATAGGTATGTAATACTATAGAATAAGCCCGCTGCTGTTCTAGTTTTTCCCTTTGATCCGGCGGTGAATGTGTAGACCTTATCGTTGGACTGCCGATCACAGAACCATTGGTCTCCTCTTTTCTCCAATGTGGAATGAAAACGGTGTGTTCAATTCCTCATGGCTCTTATTTTCTCGGTCGGATTGCCGACTTCATTCATGCTTCATACTTCATTAAAATAGTCGAGTATGCTACGAACTTAATATTAATTTTTGGTATACATAGTTTATTGGAAGAGCAGGCGATGTTCATGTGAAAAATAATTATACTTTCAAAAATTTTCTTAAATTTTTATGTTAGTTTTAAAAAACGAATGATTTTTTCTCACTGTAAACTCGAGTCACAACATTTAAGCTAAGTTTTTATACTCCTAATTCTACTAGTCCACACCATTTCACACCCTAGTCTCTCGTCGCTTATCAGCATTTTCATATTTCCTGTGCAACTCCAACTCAAAACAAACAAATCGTTTTCTACTTAGATGCCTTACCGTCCCTTATCACTCAAAAAACGTCTTCTTGCTAATATTAGACTTCTGTACTCCGTTACAAGGGTCGCTAAAAGTCGGCAAACAAAAACCAATTTCTTATTTATTGAAGACACACAATTTAAATATATAAAATACTTGTTTGAAATGCCGTATCAAAAAGTGTATTTTTCGCTTGATTGGCCGTTAGAACACCACCAACACACGCGCGCCTTGGCGAAGTCACGTCTTGTCAAAGTGTGTAAATATTGCAATCGCTGAGCGAAATCTCTAACGCAAAGTTGGATGAAATTCACCACACAGCTGGCGGGGTGAGTTGGGTGGGCAGCGTGTTTGCTTTGTTGGGTGGCTTCGAATTGACGTCCCTGCATTGCTTTGTGTCTGCGTAGGTTTGTTTTTTGTGGGTCTATGAAAATGGTTCGCTGTGAAGAGAGAAAATCGATTGTTGATTGTGCGAAATTCTTTAAGACGCTCGGATTTGTTTTTATTGCAATTTGAGCTACGAATATGTATAAATTTAACTCGAGCGGAATTCCAAGAAAAGTACTTATTTCTTCAGTGTTTTGCTCTGAAAGGGTGACTTGCTATGGGGATAGCGAAGACGCAAAAAATATATCTGTGGATTGTTGTTGTAGTAATATAAAATAAATCGGTATAGTTTTGTCTATTACTTCTGTAAAAACTGTTTTCTGTTGTTGTATTATACATTATGTATATCAGAGATATTAGGGTCCATTCTTACTTCCTTTCAGCTTTGGGCCCTTTTTACTAAATTAGTCCTTTCTTACTAAATAGTCCCATCAGCTGTGGGAAAAGTGCTTGGCGTTTCGTTCTTTATTTTAACTTTATATAATCGTTAGGCTAAAAGGTCGATCCTAAGAAGTATTTCACTTGGACAACATAGAATGCCAGTCCTTCGTGGTTCAGATAATCGTACTATTTACAGAAAAAATGTCTTTTGACAAAGCTGTGGCTTATCCGTCAATAGTCATTTTTCAACTTGACTCGATGGTTTTTCTTCAAAACTTGATGTTTACTGACCGTCCTATTTTTGTCCTCTCCAAGCAAATGTTGCGTTTTTTCAAAACTCTCTCTTTTGCTGTATTAATTCCAAGAAGTGTCTGGAAGATTTGCGGTACATAGAGACTGACTTTACTGTATTGGTTCCAAAAACCTTTTCTACGATTTTTAACACAAAAATTATCTATTCATAGACCAGTTCCCTTTAAAATATTAGCTCCAAGGACACAGTCGATAATTCTTGGTGCAATAACTCTTACTTTACTGCATTGGTTCCGAGAAATTTCTGAACGATTTATGAAGCAAAAAACCTTATTTGCTATTTTGGTTGCAAAAACTTTCTTGGGAATTTTTAGGAAAAACAATCTCCGTATTGGTACCAAGAACATTCTAGATATTGTTTTTGTGCTCAAAAACTCTATTTTTTTGTATTGGTCCAAAAGGCTTTCTCTACAGTTTTTGACACGACTCTTCTGTTACTATATTGGCATCAAGTATTCAGTTCACTATTCTTGAAAGAAAAAGTCTCACTTTACTATATTGGTACCAAGAATTTTACCGAAGCTGTTTGTCCGAAAAACTCAAAAACTCTCTCTTCACTGTAATGGCTTCAAGAATTATCTCGACAAGGGTTTTTAGTTCAAAAAGTACCTGTTTTTACATGGATTTCAGGAACCTCGACGATTTTTGGCACGATCAGTCTTCTTTTATTTGGATTCAATGATCCACTCGACGAATCTTGGTAGAAAAGGTTTCACTTTTCTGTTTTGGTTCTAAAAACATTTTCGACAACTTTTGACAAAACTTTAGACTTTCTTTACAATTTTAGCTTCAGAACCTTTTTGATAGAAAGGCTTTTTGCATTGAAACTAGGAACTTACTCGACAGTTTTTTGCGGAACGACTCCTTCTTTACTATATTGACTCCATATATACACTCAACGATTCTTGGCAGAAGAACTCTCTCTTTACTATATTCGTTCCAAGAACTTTCTCGAAAATATTTGTCACAAAAGACGCTCTCTTTACTATAATGGTTCCAAAAATTTTCTCGACGACGTGTTTTCGTTGAAAAACTGTCTCTTATTGCATGGGTTCCAAGAACCACGACGATTTTTGACACGATGATTCTTTTACTATTATATTCGATTTAACTATATCTTTCTTTATTGAAAACTCCCACTTTACAATAATGGTTCCAAAAATTTTCTCGACGATTTTTATCACAAAAACTGTCTATTTACATTTTTGGTTTCAGGAACTTTCTTGACAATTTTTGCCACATCGACTTCATATGGACGTTCGGGATCTCTTTTGAGTCCTTGAAATTTGTCATAACCGCAGTTCTTCTGAATAATGCTCCATAATAGTTCTCGAATAATTAAATCATTGATTATACCCCAGTAATTGATTCCAGCGTGAGTTTATCATCTCAGTTAATTGTAGATGACTTTCGGTAATGAGGGTCTAATTTCAGTCTAAGTAGCTCAAAACGAATGGTTTTTTTCCTCAAAGAAAAAAGTGTAGTTTTCAAAATTCATTTACATTAAGATGAAAAAATATAAAAATGATTAATCAAGCGCGTCGAATCCACGACATGAACCCTTTCAAGCTACAACAACAGTATGCCAACAATGAGCACTCTCTCCACGCTCGTCAACCCGCGCAAATCCTTTCTGCGATTTCGTCCAGGCTGCAATTAACTAAACTCCCACTTCGACTTTTCCCAACTATTTTCGGCTGCAACCCCTTCACAATCTCCCCTCGCGCCCACTTCCGCATCGCGCCACATTGATTTCAATTACGTAATCGCCTCCAATTTCATTTACATAGCCGGCTTCCGTTTCTACTTTGAGTTTTATGAGAAAATCAAATATTTACTTTTCGCAATGCTTGCTTACCAACGCATCGGGCGGTAGGTTAGGGGGGAGGAAAGGGTTTGACTGCGCGTACACTCCGCACAAGTGTCTGCCCGAAAATTGATTGCATTTTAAATGGTGACAACGGAAGCTTTAGCTGCTGTCAAACAAAAAGCTTGCACAAACAATGCACTGGTTTTTCCGTTTTACAGCGTCGCATTGCCATTGCAAACGCGTGGGCGGCCGACGGTCCGATTTTATGGACAATTTTGGAAAATTATCAAAATTACAAAATAATGAAGTGATTAATGGATTTTTAAGCACTGCGGCGCACAAGCGCAATTTTCAGCTTTCGAACAAGTGGTCGGCGGGACTATGGGCTTTTGGGCACAGTCAGTGCATTTATCATAATTGCAGGTCAAATCAACAAAAACCCATTTATACAATTCTGACAAATATGGATTCGTGTTTACACAACATTTTTTTCGGTGGATTTGTTAATAATTTTTTTATGATTTTTTGTTGCGAGTGTGAACTATTAAGATACTCGTAATGGATATTTGGAGTTTTTATAAAAAGTTTTAAGCCTTAAGTTTTAAATTTTAATTTGTAATTTTTAAGTTTTAAGTTTTTAGTTGTAAGTTTTAAGTTTCAAGTGCTAAGTTTTAAGTTCTTAGTTTGGAGTTTTAAGTTTTAAGTTTTAAATTTTAAGTTTTAAGTTTCAAGTTTCAAATGTTAAGTTTTAAGTTTAAATTTCTAAGTTTTAAGTTTTAAATTTTAAATTTTAAGTTTTAATTTGTAATTTTTAAGTTTTAAGTTTTAAGTTTCAAATTTTAAGTTTTAAGTTTTAATTTCTAAATTTTAAGTTTCAAGTTTTACGTTTTAAGTTTTAAGTTTTAAGTTTTAAGTTTTAAGTTTTAAGTTTTAAGTTTTAAGTTTTAAGTTTTAAGTTTTAAGTTTTAAGTTTTAAGTTTTAAGTTTTAAGTTTTAAGTTTTAAGTTTTAAGTTTTAAGTTTTAAGTTTTAAGTTTTAAGTTTTAAGTTTTAAGTTTTAAGTTTAAGTTTTAAGTTTTAAGTTCTAAGTTTTAAGTTTTAAGTTTTAAGTTTTAAGTTTTAAGTTTTAAGTTTTAAGTTTTAAGTTTTAAATTTTAAATTTTAAATTATAAATTTTAAGTTTTAAGTTTTAAGTTTTAAGTTTTAAGTTTTAAGTTTTAAGTTTTAAGTTTTAAGTTTTAAGTTTTAAGTTTTAAGTTTTAAGTTTAAGTTTTAAGTTTTAAATTTTAAGTTTTAAGTTTTAAGTTTCAAGTTTTATGTTTTAAGTTTTAAGATTCTAAGTTTTATATTTAAATTTTAATTTCTAAGTCTTAAGTTTAAGGTTTTAAGTTTTAAGTTTTAAATAATAAAAGAAACTATTATCTACGGGAACCTGAAATATATACTATACATATAATGAAAACATATGGTACATAAATTTTAATACTTATAAATATAACGAAAAAAATATTTCGCAAAATATCAGTAATTTCATAAAATTCTTATAATGATCAAAATTGATCCGGACTGACAAAAAATCAGCTACGAAAAATATCCTTCTTATTAAAATAGACTCCACTACAAGCTTGCCAAAGTTTAATCCTCATCTAGGATGGCCTTCAATGCCTTCAGCGAAAGACTTATAATAGCTTTAATGGACTCAGAACTACTCCCGTAGAGATTTTTAGTTTCGAAAATAGGAAAAGGTCACAAGAAGCCATATTTGCCAGATCCTGCGGCTGAGCGAAGTCTGTCGCTTCATATTTCCAGAATGTCAGTCTATCAATCATACTAGAATGTGACAGTGTGTTCTCGTGGTGAATAATTCATGAATTTTCTGTCCACAAATCAGATAATTTACCACCTAAGTGATTGGACCTACTTACATATCTACCTCAAAATGGCTAAGCACTTGGGCACTGCCGAACGAGCACAGCAGACTAATCAGAGAAACCGATGAACATCACCTTGATTCTTGACAGACTTTGAGGTGTTTTTGTCGGCTCATATTTAGAGCATCATTTAGAGCTGGATTGTTGGACAGTTTCGATGTCATATTTATAAACGTAAGGCTCGTCACCAGTAATGATGGGCTTGATGAGTCTAAAGCCCTCAACTACGTAGCCAGGCATCTCTTTTGCGAAGTGAGTCAGCTCTTTTGTTACGAGTCTCAGAAAAAAGCGTGAACAATTGCAACTTTATTTTTGGTTTCAATTTATTCAATTTCCTTCTTGTTTTTATTAAGTACGTGAACCCGCAGAAAATTCGTTAAGAAAATAACAAAAAAAAAAAAAACAATACAACAAAAGAATTTATACACTCTTATACTCGTATATATGTATGTATATTAGTTTGTAGATTTGCGCGGTTGTTGCCACCAGTTGTGGCGTCATTTCATTATGCTCCACATGGCAACTATCGAAAACTGATGTTCATGTGGGTGGGCCGGACTTGATGCGTCAGAGGCGTTTAGCGCCTCTGTAGCTCGGTGGCATAGCAACAATTGCCCGACATTTGCATATTTATTTGCGCGAGTAGACTTTGTGTTTATACTCTTGCAACATGTTACTACAGAGTATTAATGGTTTGTTCACTTAAGGGTTGTATGTATCACCTAAAACTAAGCAAGATAGATGTACGCATATATTGGGTAGTCGAAAAAGTCTTTTCGTATTTCTAATCAAACTTCAACTAATTTTTTATATTTATAACAAACTTTAATGAACCAAATATGTACCATTTTGATGGATAACTTTTTGCCATTTTTCCGTTAGAGACATTATTCCATCAGTGTAGAACTTCTCTAGTTTCTCGGTGAAAAACTGTGACAAGTAATTTTCATAGGCTTCTCTTGTAGTCAACTTTACTCCATTAGGGAGGTTCTGCATTGACCGAAGCAAATGGTAGTCCGAAGGTGCAAGGTCAGGGTTATATAGTGGATGCATCAAAACTTCCCAGTCAAGCTCTCTCAGTTTTTGTCGAGTCATCAAAGATGTGGATTCGGTCGATTAAATTTATCACAGACAATTCATGTGGTACCCTGCAGGAGTATAAAATATTCGGTTATACCCTTACTTAGCACTGCCTTACTTGTTAATTTTTATTTTATTTTTTATTTTTATTTTTTGTTTATTATTATGTTTTTATTTTTCACTTGTTAGTAAACAAAGCGAAATTCGAGCTGAAATTGAATTCAAAAATTAACAAATGCTCTTTGTTGGTTCAAACGTGCGTATATGTGTGTGTATGTACAGATGTGTGTAGGAGCAACTAGTTATTGATTTCGTTTCCGTAGTCGATAAACTGTTTCTTTTTTGTGGTTCGCAAAAATAGTTAATGGATAAGTACTAGAAGTGCAATAAGTACTTCTTGCATGTGGAACTTTTGTGACTCCAGAGCAGACCTAGATCCAGGTGGGCCCGAGTCCTGATTAAGTTACATACATAGGTTTATATGCAAATTTATGACCAACCATTGGATAAATTAGTACTTTTTCAGATAAAATATGTATATATTAACATTTATTTATATATATCTACATTAGGGTGTTTTTTTTTTTTTGAACTATTAATTTTTTTCAGTCCCGTCACAAAATTTCCTTGGAAATGCCCTAAAAATTTCCCTGAAAATTTTAGCTCTTAATATTAACATTTAGAACTGGACCAAGGCCTGTAAAAATTTTCCATAAAAAATACACTACAATCGTGAGTTTTTATCTTTAAATTCCTACAGATCAGGGGTATTTTATGGCATCACTTTGACTTTAGACGCATATTTCTCAGAATTGTTCACTCTACAAAAGTGCCCAGTGCAACAAAGTCATAACTCACACCGGCAAGGTAGTACGGGGCTCTAAACCCGATTTTTCCAAAAATTTCGCATTTTTTTTTGTATATATCTCGTAAATGACAGGAGCTATAGAAATAATTTAAATGACAAATTTGTAGGAAATTTTATTTTCTATAAAAAAGATCTGAGGTCAAAATCGCTCTCATTAATACTTCTCGAGATATTCGGCTTTTTAAGTAAGGCTTTATAGAATTTTTATAGATGGTATGTATTAAAAAATCTATGAAAATTGCTTACAGCCTTACTTAAAGGTAAAATTTACCCGCTTAAATATATGTATACATACGGACATATGTACTTTTAACTACGACTTCATTGAATATCGATTTTCCTTACTTACCCAAGTCGCAATAATTACGTTTCTTTGTTATTTTGTTAAAAATTTGCATCGCTATCAGGAAACACATTTGTAAAGGTGTGTTTGAATAATTCCACTTTACAAACAGAGTCAAAGAACACAAAGAAAATTGCGCACGTGTCGCCAGCATAATTCCGAGTGTGTTCCTTTAGATAGAGTGGGTGGCCTGGCGATAAGCTCACATAGTTAAGTAGGAATCTGGCAAAAAAAAGAAACAAAGAAAAAAAAGAAACAAAGTAAAATGTTACAAAAAAGCGTAAAGATATATGTAAATATATACATGTGTGCATATAATATGCATTCTAAAAGCTTTTGTTTGAATAGTTTTCTCATGTTGCCCAAATATGTAGAGAATAGAATATCTGAAATGCCTAACCGGCTTTTGAATTTATTTCATACACAATTTAATGAAACTTTTAAATAAGTAAAAAATATATGCTTACAGAATTTAAATTACTTTAATAATCATCGATACGTTTTGAAAATTTTTGGACCACAAAGGTCTCCAGGAGGATCTTTGAATGCTGATTTTGGCGGTGAAGAAGATTTTTCTGCTTTAAACTATCTATAATAAAAAAAAAAATAAATATATATACTACTGTGTCCAAAAAATAAGGTAACATTTGAGTTTAAACTGTGCGCGTCGAAGGATTTGGAGAATTATTTTTTTTTTTAAGTTGGTAGCACTGTCAGTCACATTTATGTTAAAGTTCATGTCAAAATATTCATTAGTGTTTGAGATACGTGTCGTTTTGTGAGCTGCTAAAAGTGAGTTTTTCGTTTTTTGCGATGTCGAAATTTGTTGAGCAAAGAATTTGCATTAAATTTTGTTTACGGAATTAATTTTCTGCTGCAGATACGTTGAGGATGGTGCAGAAAGCCTTTGGTGATGAGGCTATGTCTAAAAAAAATGTTGACAAGTGGTATAGTGAGTTCCAAGCCGGTCGTGAACGTGTCGAAGACGAAGAGCGTCCAGGGCGACCATCAACCTCAACCGACGAAGCTCACGTTCAACAAATCAAAGGTTTGGTATTGAAAACCCCTAGATTAACAATTGGAGACCTTGCTGATGAAGTTGGCATATCGAAAGGCTCAGCCAATACCATTTTGAAGAATGCTTTGGGCCTCAAGCACGTCAAATCTCGACTGGTACCGAAAACATTGAATTTTTTGGGAAAAAGGCGTCGCGTTGAAGTGTGAGAAACGATGCTTTCCGACTACCAGGGTGCCATGAAATGCATTATAACTGGCGATGAGACTTGGATCTATGCTTACGACCCCGAAATAATCGATCAATCGAGCGAATATCGTGACAAAAGAGAGCCGAGACCAAAAAAATCGCGCCTAAGTCGCTCTAAAATCAAGGTCATGTTGACTGTTTTCTTCGATTATCGTGGTGTTGTGCATTATGAATTCCTTCCAACCGGTCAAACAGCAAGGAAGAATATTATTTGAACGCTATGCGTCGTTTGCGTAACGCTATCCGCCTAAAAAGGCCGGAATTGTGGAAAGACAATTCTTGGTTTTTACACCACGATAATGCACCATCCCATACTGCCCTCGTAATTCGTGATCATTTCGCCAAAAACACAACCCATATCGTTCCGCAACCACCGTATTCACCTGATCTGGCGCCGTGCGACTTCTGGCTGTTCACCAAGCTCCGGGGACACCGTTTTTATATGATAGAGGAGATTCAAGCCGCAGCGAAGACGGAACTGAAGGCCATCCCGGAAAGTGACTACAACCAGTACATTAAAATCCATTTGTGTGAAAAATGTTCTATTAGGGTAGATTAAGGGGTTATAGGATACAGTTGAAGGGCGAAAAAAAAAAATTTTAAATTTACTGATCCACATGTTATGGTATCTGTTAATTGTATTTTAAGATTTAGTACAGAGTATTCAATTAAAATATTAATTATCTAACATGTTTGATAATTGCTTAAGATTTTTCTTTTTTTTAAATGAGGTTTCTAGTTTTAGTTTTTTAGTCATTAATTTCAAATATAATATTTTTATTTTGGTTCAATAAATCGCTGTTTACAATAACAATAATTATTTGTTCGTTGACCGAAATTTAAAATGCATTTTAATTAAAATGTATATGCTGACATATAATTACAGCTTTTGGTATAATTAAATTCTAATTAACTGTCAAATAATATAAATAAATATGTCGCACAGGGTGACAAGAAAAAATATCAACAGGTCTTTGACTAAATTAAATTTAAAATAATTTAAAAACCAAGAATATGTAACAAGCTGGTGAGGTCTTCAAGTTTCATAATGGAGGCTGAATTTACCGACTGCTATGCTAAAGATGCCTTCTTTGTCCACCCTGGCGCTTAAGTCGTCAAGCACGTTACGTTCCCAGCGCTCATGGAGGGCATCTTTGGTCAAATCATCGTCTTTCTCTTCCGTCAGAGCGTGGGCGCAAATCAGTGTTACGATGAAGAACTTCGCTTTGATGCGAATTGTGGTAAGTGGTTCATCTATCAGGCAAATGTCAGAACTCGGCGACGGAGTCTCCCACACCGAATTTGGGCTCCTTTATATGGCCAATGTAGTGAATACTACAAGGACCTACTCGTCTCAGACCTAGTCCCGTCCATCGCACTTTTTGGACGGCGGTGATGTGAGTCTTTACTTTTACGACCAGTTGGGCAGCGGCACCTTGCCAATTAAGGAACCGGGCATTCCAGGTGCATGCCCTTACATCATAGACATCATAGTCCCTATTATGTTTGCTGTGGTCGTCATCAAAAGGGGGGACACTTATCCTTTTCTTAGGTAGGGGTTTTTACGTGGCGGGGCCTCAACTAGCGTACAACCTTGGGAGGGGATATTTCACCTTCTCACATTTGGGTGCAATAACGGTGTTAGAGAACCCTTTATTTGCTTATTCCTCTGATTAGGTTAAGATTGACCTCTTAGTCTCAACAGGGATCTCATTTGGGCAGCTTAGAATGCCGGTGTGTTATGTAAAACTCCTATAAATATATAATACTGGACTTTGAAATGGCGCTTTGAACCTATCACAAGTTTGTTGAGGCGGTCAATGTCAATTTTGGTTATATCACCTGGTTAGTCTGGTGGTAAAAATGACGAGATATTTCATTCTAAGTCTAGCAAACTTTTTAAAATCTTGCGTTGAATAAAATTTTTAAGTTTACCGCATGAAAACCCACTGAACCCTGTACAGTAAAAGATCTTACTATTAAAGCAAGATGATCTTTGCTAATGGCAAGTAGTTCAGCAGATCCCTTACGTTCTAGTCTAGGCCAGAAGAACTCGTAAACACGCAGAGGCTGGTCGTCGACTAACGCCTGCTAAGCTCACGTGAGGTACATAAGCATGATGTTACAACGCAAGATGACAACTGAGATCCGACTCGTTTCCATTCCGTTGTCAGTCCGGCAAGGCTCGCCGGCTTTGCAGTTATCAGCGATTAATCTATAATTAGGCACCCAAATGAGTCTGATGACGAAGTCGCTTTATACTGTTTCTAGTGATTTTTCAATTTTGCTCATTTACAGACTTTTCAAGAGCCCATATTGCGAAGCGACGTCCCTTGGGAAGATTGAGCGGTTTCAGTTCTTGCACAAGCTGTATTTTGTACGTTTTCAATTTAAAATCTCGACGTAAAATGTGCCAAGTCGTTCAATACGTCCGTCCAAGTTGCTGCATATAACGCCGAATCGACTCTCCACGGTCTTCGTAGTCCCTTTCAGCTACGGTTGCTACATTTTTTTTCACTTCGTGCTGGACGTGGTCCATTATTATGGTTTTCCGACGTGACAGCTTGACACGGCTCACGTGTGATCTTTCAAAAAAGGCTATTAAAAAAAGTACCTCTACTTAAAACAACTGTTATATAAGGCTGTTTGGGGTAGATATATTCTGATTGGATTCCTTTCCACATTAATATTTAAATTTAATGAATTTATTCGTTTGTAAAAAAAGTATATGAAAAGTTAAAAAAAAATACTCGGACTCTAAAAAAGCACCTTATATATTTAAACTCTATTGACAAATGCCAAATAATTATTAAACGATAATATTTAATTACTGTGGAATAACGCCACGCTTTAACTTGTCAGTAAATTCTCTACCGAAACTGTTCGTTCAATGAAGTTGCGAAGTGTACCCGCAAATATAACGGTTGTGTTGCCGTTGCTGTTCGTATTGCTGAGTGTTAAAGTAAATTGGAAAAATATGAGAATACGAATATAATAATATATACTACGATAAGAGTAATAATTTGGACCTTTTGCATATCTAAAAACAAAACAAAAAGCAAATTTTGACAAGCAAATTTTGACAATTGAAAAAATATCGAATTTTTAACACTTGTCTCCTTTTTAAGCAAGTCCAACTCACTTTGCGCATAAAAAATGTTCGCTGTCACAGCCCCAACATCAGTGTCTTACGTTTTGAATATTGCAAACTGAATGCTGTGCGTCGCGATTTCAAGGACATATCCTTAAAAATGGTTGTGGTGAATAAACCGATCAGGAACTCTGTGGTATGTTGGCGGCTTCCCTATAAATATCGCATTTACTTTTTATAGTTGACATATTTTTCACTCAATTGTAGATTACAATACAATTCCTCAAGCGCTCAAATGGCTACAAGCCTTTTATGGCCGACTTGAAATTAGATGCCTGCAGTTACCTGAAGAAACGCAACAATTTCATTATGAACACACTAATGGAGGTTTGGAGCAAATATTCGAATATGAATCACACCTGTCCCTATAATGTATGTTTGTGTGTATGAATATTTATTTTCATATATTTAATATGTTTTTGGAATTCTTCAATATTCTCCGTTCTTCAGCACGATTTGATTGTTGAAAAGATGCGTTTCACCGAATCCGATTTTCGCTGGATACCATTTCCACACGGCGAATATGCTTTTTATGCTAAGTTTGTTTTCAATCATGTATTAGCTGCACAAATTGACTTTTTCTTAAGCATTTTACAAGATTGATTTGAATAATAAATAATGTTTTTAAAAACCACACAGTGAGGTGAAATATTTGGGTTTAGGTTAGGTTATACTGCCGGTTATCACGTCATACATAGACCATACTAAGGACCAGTTAGTAATGCCAGATGGAGGTTCAGTTGAATTTGAGGTGAAGAATTCGACACTCAGGATGTCACCGTTTTTCGCGAACTTTAAGAGCGACTTGAGGTCTACAGTCCTTTGAACTCAGAAGTTTCTAGATACTTGAGTCGAGTTCTAGATAGTGTTAGGTAAATGTACTCGTACAGGAGGTATTCTAGCGTCTCTCTCATGTTAACTTCTCTACACTTTCTGCATGTAACGTTGACACTTATGCCCATCCAGCTCGCTTGTGATGCGAATAGGTTATGACCAGCCAAGAGGAGAGAGCCGTCCGCCAGTCCTTTCTGCACTGTGTGAGTAAGAAGTAAGTAAGCGGATATTCCTAAAAGTCTTTTACACATAATCTTGGCGATTCTTCAAGCACTTAAGGCATTCCATCTCGTCCTTATCCACCTGTCAGCCCTTTCGTAAATTTCGTTGTTATCATTCTGCGTGACTTCCGTATTTCCTGTAATTCTTCGGTAGACAGACAAATGGCACTTTTGGCAATCTCATCAGATACTTCGTTTAAAGGAACTCCATTGTGGTGAAATCCAGTACATACAGCCGACCGACAGCCGCTACATCTACTGCTTCTATGAACATTCTCTGACGTAATGCGACCTGGAAGATACTGCAGTAATTCGTAAGCTTGAAGGGTCATCTGAGATCTAGTTCTGATCAATAAATTCCGGCTCCCAAACCCTTGGCTTTTTTGGATCCACATGTATAGATGTCAGAAGCTCTGCTGGTGTGTAGCTTCTGCAATTCAATGTCGATTGGTGGTATTTTGAGTAACCTTACTATTGCCGTCGCTGGACTGGTTTTTAGTGCTTCCGTGCAGATAATAGCGAGTCGCTGTAGGTGTTGTTTCAAGAATAAAAAAGTTGTAGTCACTTGACGTCAGGACCGGACTGTAAGGTAGATACATACTAACTTATGAGACCAGCTTTCGGATCTTCTGGCAGGTTACTATCGATGTGTTTGTGGTCTGCTGATAGTCTACTGGAACTCAATTCCTCTACTACTGAACAAAGTTGGCTGCTTTCAGGTGATTGATTTCCCATTAGACGGTTAAATTGTTGACAGCTCAAGTGCGAATTTGGAATAGTAATTACTAAGAGAAGTAGACAATTCCCTGTTAATCTCACGAAACATACAGCAAATCAATCATAGCTTGTACATGGCTGGATCACCATGATTCGATCACGACCGTTTTCACTTGATGTTGTCAGAAATAACCCACTTTTCATCACCAGTAAAAAGCCGCTTCCAAAATAAATCGATTTTTCTGAGATTTGCCAGCGGTTCGCAGGTAGAAATTCAGTCCATGAGGTATTTGCAACTGAGCAATCGAAACAGTGTGTTACGATTTCCATTACATTGACGATACTTTCGGGAATTAGTTTTTTAGAGAGTCTATATTTAATACCTGCTCAAACAATATTGAGTCAAGCAATAAGAAAACTGCTTTGAGAAGTATTTTAGGACGAGATCTAACCTTTCTAACCTTAATTTGCGTAACATGGTCGCACTTAGTCAACAGATTACTAAAACACAATTTAATAGAAAAATATTAGATTTATTTTGACTTGAGCTTATATCAATAAATCCAAATGCGAACTCTTTGACCAAAATACTTTATGCGAAACAGCTTTAAGGAGTTGAAATTTGTAACTTCACTATTTCTAATTTTGATTGTTCAAGAGCTTTGGAATATGTATGACCACATCCCAGGTTAACGTAAACATCTCCACGCTTCCAAAAGAACCAACTCTTGAAGCTGACAAAACCGAAAGACTACACAAGCCTTCTACACTAGCTCTATAAGATATGAGATTGTAGAATTATCTCATTTTAAATCAGTTTAGAAAAATTGTAAGCAATCGATACTTATTTGATTATTAATTTTGGTGTCATAATAGGTTTAGAAGCCCACGACAATCTTTACTTTGGGAGATAAATTTCAAATTGATCAAAGAGGTTTAGAATGATATTATTAAAAAAGTTAGAGACGGATCCAGGCACTATCGGTTTAAACTTGATGAATCTGTCACAACGTCTAAGAACTACAAGCTAACTTTAAGAAAGTTCTCAATATAACAATTTTTCTTGTAGTCTTTAATTCCCCACAATTTTTCAAAAATGTATGTGTTTAAATTCAAGATACTACTTTTATTTGTGTGGCAACTCAACATTCACTTAAGGTTCCCACAAATTTTTCGTAGTCCATCCACAGAACAAAAGTCAGATAAATTACGAGTCAACCAACGTCAACTCTCAATTCGGCTCAGCTCGGATTACATTTATGTTAATGTCGATAATTTTTTTTCTTATAAAGACACACAACAACTAATTGAATTATCAGACAAAATCACAGGCAATAAACTACAGTAAATGGCTTTATTGAAGCGAAACAAAAATGAAGAGAGAAAAGGTAGAAGAAAGCATAAGTAAATTGGTCAACTAAAGACGTCAAGCAGATGCAACAAAGTTAAGGTGGCGTTGCATAATGTCGTTTGTAGTGGAGTGTATATGTATGTATGTACCGTATGTAAATCTGTAAGTGAATGAGAGGTAGACATGTATGGAAGTGTAGCTTAAACCAAAATTTAACATGTGTGTCTGCTTGTGATACAAAATTTAAAAAAAATGCTAGAGCTAGACAAATTTATTGCTACAAATCCACACACAGTCTTTTCATATTATCAGACGTCATAATTTTATTCGAAAATGAATAGATAGAACAACATAGACAGAATATGATATATAGTTTTCCTAGCGATTACGTTGCCTTCGATAGTGAGTTGGAATGGGCTATACCTGAGTAATACTTATATACTTGTACCTTAAAGAGTACATAGAAGCAAGAGCAAAACGCTAAAAACTATGTAGAAAAGGGTTGTTCCGATTGTTAAGGTTCTTTTAAATAATAAACCACTCGACGATTTCAAACAAAATCTTTTTTTAAAATGCTGTTGAGTTAAGAGTACTTGGCCATATAGAAATTCGGAAACATTAACTTTATATAGAGGAGGTTTTCAGTTATACAAAAAAACTTTACACCTCTATAATATTATTATTCCAACACTTCTTAAGATTTAGACTATACTGGAACATTTAACTAAGAACTCCTATTATTTCTCTCTTTCTAACACTACAAATATTTATAAAGCTTTTATGTTTTCTCTCTATTCTTGCTAACACTTATTCTGAAGGATCTCTATGCTGGGACGATTTATAAAGAACCTATACATTTATTTATCCCTCTTTAAGGCCAATTGAAAGAAGTTAACATACCTCTGACTAGTTATAAACAGTATTTAATTTCAACTTCAAAAACTAGTTGAAAGCTGGAATTTTTAATTCACACAAAGAAAGTCGGCTATGCAATATATCTAAAGCTTTTACACTACTGAGATGTTATTATATTTGTTGTCAGGTTTTAAAGTAAAGAATTAAAGAAAGCCCTCCTGTTCCGATAAATCGTATAACTTCCATAAGAAATATATACTAAGACTTACCGATCTGAACGGAGTTATATCTCCGAAATAACAGTCGTTGGCCGGATAAAATTCGGGTCAATTCCAGTGCGATAAGCTCCAACTTATCCAGAATTGATCCCGACATATCTAATATATGTCCAGCGTACAGTGAGTCTCTGCATGACAGTGGCCACCTCATTGCATGCCCTGCTAACTCTACTCATCTGACACCCTTCCCGTGTTGGTCCGACATCATCGAAAAAGCACGTTTCCTGGGTCTACCGTTGGTTGACGTCGACGACGACTTATCATTACTATTCTAACGGTATTAGGTACCTGTTACAACTACAACAACAACAAGAAAAATATTCATATGTACTGACTGTCAAGTAGCTTTGAAAACACTAAAAACCCTCTCAGGGTTTGATCAAAGATTGTAAAAGAGCGCCATGATCTCTTGGTGGATCAAACAACCTATTTCACGATAAACCTGCATTAGGTTCCTGGACATAGTGATATCCCTGGTAACTGTGAAAGAGATGAACTAGCCAGAGCGAAAAATATGGGATTTATACACCTCTAGCAACTTTTAGATATTTAATCCAGAAACTTGTTTTAGATATAGTTGAGCCTTGATGGTGTCAATCCCTAACTTGCTTAACAAGCAGGCAAACGTGACATAAATGAAGTATGGACCGCACTTGCCGATTATTAAAATTGAAAAGCAATGATATAAGAACTCTAGTAGGAGTGTTTACAGGTCACTCTCTATATATCAGTAGACAGGGAACACCTCAGAATGACTACGAGTATTGTGACAGCTGTAAGGAGGTTGAAGAAGAAGAGACTATTGGACATCTTATTGTATAGATAAAGAATCGAAACTATCTGTTGAGGGTTTTTTGACGATGTCTCGAATGTTGCACAAATAAAACTGTTGGTATTGATGTAATTGATTGGGAGCACAGGGTCGTTAAGTTTGGACATAATATAGTGAGAAGATTTAAGTCGTGAAAGACGAAGATACTATACTTGTAGAATATCTACTTGTATAGTAAGTATAGGTCGAGGGTTTATTCTTGAAATCTCATATATTGCACCAATAAAACTTTTTACATTAATGAACTTTATCAGTAGAACAGGGTGGTTCAGAGTGTACATAATATAGTGAGAGGATTTTAGTCACAGTGGTTTCACAATGGATCTCCTAAAAGGTCGAGTGCATCATCAGATATCTACCCTTCCTACGAACCTACCTATTATGAGGTTAAAAATATTTTTAAACAGCTTCTAAATGACATATTCAAGGGCCACCAGAACTTAAATAAAACTACTGTTTGTTTATCAGAGGCAACACGCCTGCAAAATGTGACTGACACATCGAGAAGACTGCAGGATATGTCTAGAGCAAAGCACCAGGAAAACAATGGAGCATTTCTTGTGCACTTATCACGCATTGGTAAAACTACACTGTAAGCATCTGGGGTCCGCAGGGTATGATAGGATGAATGAGATATCGATAATGAGTCCACAGGGTCTGTTGAAATTCACGTCAACCGCCGGCGTCCTAAAGGATGACTAATCCTCATTGACCTAGTAACTGAACTCCATTTAATATCGCAAAGGACCAAAACTGGTCTACCAGGCTAACTAATCTAACAATATCAGAGGCAGGATTAGAACTCTGTTCGCTTAAAAGCGTTGGTAGGGTGCTCGTAACTAAAAATTTATAAATACATATATGTATATATTCTCTAATAAACCATTTTAGAAGGTAAAAGTGTGGCTCTGCATTAAATTTGAAGCTTTGAAAAAATTGTCGAACTATATAGATATTTATTTTTTATTTTTATATATTTTTTATTTTTTCTTATACATATTTATATATATAATATATAGCAATTAGTTAATCGTAAATATAAATACAACAACCCTAATGTCCATAGCGCAATCCGCTCTTTCTTTTTCTCTTTTTAGCTGCTTCTTATTTCATTTTCTTTCAGTTTTTTTTTTGTTTTTTCTTTCGCCTGCAACAATTTCTTGACGAGGTTATTAAAAATTCCTCACCACGCCACCCAATAGTAGTGTCCCTACGGAATACATGTATATATATTCATACATATTTTATAAATATTTGTTTTTTTTTTTTTTTATTTTTGCTGTCCGCCATGGTTTTGTTGGTCACATATGACGTTGAACTTTCGAACCATATGGGCTAAATGTCTTGGGTCATTTTTTTATGCGTAGGAAATTTTTCGATATCAAAATATTACACTTGACTTGCCAGCGCCAAGCGAGGCTACCGAAGAAGAAAAGTATGCGAAGTTGAAAAAAAAAATATGAGAAAACATATTTAAGCTAAAAATAGCTATCAGAATGCTGTTAAGTGAGGTGTGGGCTGAATGGAGAAAGGAATGGAATGGTGGAGGCAGACATTTTTACTTCAGCTCAAATTTGCTTTCGCTTTATAAATATGAATGATGAATTTATGAGATGAATTCTGATGTCTCGGGAAGGGCACATATGTCGGCGATGACAAGAAGATTCGACTAAGTGGCTTTATGTTGTGGAGAAATGTTTCATTTTAGGCTGCTTTGAAGTTTGCTTGGAAGAGATATGGGAGCAGCAGCTTTCAATATTAAAATTTTTTCTAGAAAATATTGCTTATAAAAATATTTAAAAGTTGATTTTGACTTTTTATTTTGGTTGGAATATTTTTAAGCGAAGCCTGTTTTCTTTATCTCATTGGGGGTGTTTATAACGTGGTGGGTTCAAGCCCACTGCAAAAATCTGGAGAGGTATGTTTCGCCTTCTCAATGTAGCTTGCCTTCAAATGAATGTTTTTTGGCTACCCAAATGATACTAGGTCTAAAGTCGGAAGTCATGAACTGTTTGAGCCATATGTGAAAGAATCGTTTCTGGTCATTCCTAAGTGAATGGTGGCCCGAGAACTATCCTTACTTGCGTGAACTTCTACACATGACTCCATCATCCAAAAATTAAATTAATGTTTCCTAAATAATATATGAAACTTATGTTAAACAAAATGCATTGAAGTGCTAAAATTTTCTGATTTCCATTTCTGACTTCATAATCTATTTATCATTATCACCCTGTGTAACTTCGTAACTTAATCGTATAAACCCCTACCGTAAATATTTTATGAAAATAAATATGTGCTTAAAGTGATAAATTTAATTTAAAAATAATATTTACCATTGTCAAGCCTTGAACCACAATTGCATACTCGGCGCATTGCAGTCGCCACAAATATTAAATTTAATTCCGCTATTTTTAATTTCGAGCTGGCAGCATAAATATATTTACTCTACTATACTATGGTACAGGCTTAAATATGTATGTTTTTATGTGTGCATGCCCACAGGAATTTTAACAAAACAGTTGTTTAAAGTATTCCCAACACATAGGAAAGTTGTTAACTACAAGCCGGTGCTTGCGCATTGGGGCAGGTGAGATGGGTATTCACGTAACAGAAAAAAAATTTATTTTTGTGAAATAAAGTTTTAAATTTATAATTTTTTCTTTTATCGTGAACAAGGTATATTAAGTTCCTGATGTTGGAGAGAAACGACGGTGGGACTATAAAGTATATAGCGCCAACTAAAATGCGAAGAAACGTATTATCAAATCGAAAATCGTTGTCAGTTATAATAACCAGTATATAACCATTTTATAACCAAAACATGAGTGTACGATAACCAATATGTAAGCATTTTATAACCAAAATATGAGTGTTCGATAACCAATATATAAGTATTATATAACCAAAATCAAAAATTTATTTCAATATTTCTATAATAACGTTTTGCCTTCGTCTGTAAACTTGAAAAAGTGATCTTACATTATTTTGCATTTTAGGTGACGATATACTAATATTAGCTTGACGTGCTGAGTTGAATTAACTTTCAGTATATATGTGAATAGTCATTTTTGAAATATCGTCCTGAATTTTCGAACTTTTCCTTTTCACACCAAGAGTCTGCAGATTAGTCCAAATCACCGATATGGACCACTATCGAATGTATCTACCATACAACCTGAACAATCCAATAAAAGTCCTAGTATAGGAAACTTTTTTATTTAACAAGATATCTTAACGAAAATTGGCACAAACTATTATTCTAAACAATCGTGTAATCTTTGAAGAAATTAACCAGATCGGACCACTATAGCATATAGCTGCCATATAAACTGAACAATACAAATAAAGTTCTTGTATAAAAAACTTTTTTGTTTGACAAGATATCTTAACTAAAATTTGTAGAAATTATTATATTAAGCATTGGTAAAATTTCTGAAGAAAATAATCAGATCGGACTACTATAGCGTATAGCTGCCATACAAACTGAACAATACAAATAAAGTTCTTATATGGAAAACTTTTTTATTTAACAAGATATCTTTACTAAAATTGGTGTGATTTTTTTTCCAAAGTAATGGTATATTTTCCCAAGAAATTGTTTAGATCGGACCACTATAGCATATAGCTGCCATATAAACTGAACAATCCAAATAGAGTCTTTGTTTAGGAAACTTTTTTATTCGAGAAGATATGTCAACAAAAATTGCTACAAACTATTATCCTAAGCAATCTTATAATCACCGAAGAAATTATTCAGATCGGACCACTATAGCGTATAGCTGCCATACAAACTGAAAAATCCATTTAAAGTGCTTGTTTAGAAAATTTTTTTGTTTAACAAAATATCTTTACTAAAATTGGTAAAAATTATTGTACTAAGCAAATGTACAATCTCTGAAAAAATTGTTTCGATTGGACTCCTATAGCATATAGCTGCCATACAAACTTACCGATAAAATTTAAGGTACAAATCTTTTTATGCCCATTTATGCCATAAAAAATGAAGCTGTAAAGGGTATTATAGCTTGGTTGCAAACAAAATCTTTGCTATATATGTATATATACTTATCTTTAATAAAAAAAACTATATTTTGCATTTTAAATCCACCGCACTGCGTGAATACCCACATTGTAAAATTTATACGCCTGCATAATGCTCATTTTTATTGTCATATTTTTATGACATTTTAATTTTTTATGCACCTACATAACATTACATGCATATTTTATACAACTACATAAATTCTTGTCATATACACACATACATATATACGTATACAATATTATGTATAATGTATGTACAAAGCATAACATAATAAAGCATAGTGGTTTCAACTGTCTTGCGCCTCATGATGAATTTATGCATGTAAAAGCGCATACTTAT
Organism: Bactrocera zonata; assembly: GCA_037783105.1. NCBI lineage: Eukaryota > Metazoa > Arthropoda > Insecta > Diptera > Tephritidae > Bactrocera > Bactrocera zonata. Next base: position 142,029 of record JBAWJQ010002103.1, read on the forward strand.
TGATTAAATTATTACGCCATTTCCTTAATGTGACATTATTGACGTTTTTTTTTCTCTATCTGCTCTACCGTAAGTCCATAAATTTTGATTATTAATATGTTGAGTGATTAACTGTTGAATTGTGTTGTTGGTGCTCTTGAATACTTAAAGGTTTATTGACATAATCACTTGTGGTAGCCAAACAGCATTTTTACATGGATTTTTAGTATTAAAAAAAACAATATTTTTAAATCTTTTCTTATTGATAAATGCTATCTTGAACATAAACTAACCGAAATATTAACCACTGCCTTCTGGTTAATTTAAAAACCTAGTAGTAAAAGGCTGATATGAATGAATGCTGTTATTCCTCATATCCTTCCATAATTTGACGCTGTTTTTAATTTTAGTGATTTTTTCGATAGTTCCTTATAATATGAGTGTATTCTGGTTGTGGATCTGATCTATCATCGATTCAGTTGCCTTTTGCTCCCATATAAGATTTTTTTAAATCAAAATTGATGCTTGAGAATCGATGATTAACAGTCTCTTACTGGCATCGTTGGAATATCGGAAGAAACCATATTGAAAGATCGAAATCAATAATTTTTTTTTTCGAAAAACAGCGTTGCAATAACGTCTGTAAAAGAAAGCTTTCTGACCACTACGATATCATGAAACGTATTATTGTTGGCCATGAGTGTTAGATCTATGCTTACGATCTGGAAACAGATGATAAATCGGCCGAATATCGTTGCAAAGTGAGCCGAAACCGAAAAAACACATCAAAGCAGGTCAAAATTTAAGGTTTTGTTCACAGTTTCTCTGATTATCAAGGGGTGGTGCACCTTCCGACCGCCCAAACTGTCAACAAGGAATACTATTTGGATAATATACATCGTTTGCGTGAAGGCTTTTCCGGAAATTGACTTCAACAACTGTTTCGAGAATTGGAAAAATGTTGGCACAATTTTATTGGGGCCAAGGGTGATATATCATGAAGAACTCGAGCAATATCAAACCAATTTTTTATAAAATTATTTTTACATTCATATGATATGCTTTATGAAAATTTGTGGAACAAACAAGCCTACATCCAAAAATTTTAAATTCTCTCTGATTTTTTTTCAGTTTACTTAATGTAAATCAAGCACCAATAAAGTTATGGAAATAAAAGATTCTGATCTGCCCGAATTGAAGTAGTCCACTAAATTGATAATTGCGGCAATCCTTCAAACTTTCAGAGCGCAATGAATCACTTTCTTATGAGGTGTCGCGTATGCATGGCTGAGAGAGGAGTTCATTTGCGATCCATAATTTTTAAGAGATTCAAAAAGGGTTCCAGCCCCTAGGTGATGTGTGTGATATATTATATAATTGAAAGTCAGGCATTATCCTACTTTGACAATGGTATGTCGGTGTGTCAAAAATGGGTTGCATAGGATTACTACTTCTCTTAGCTCCCATTCACCCAATGATGTTCGAACTTCCAGGTGACCTTCTAGAGCATTTATCGGTGTCTTATCCAATATGGCTGGTGATGATATGTAAGGAACCTTACTGAATCTCAAAAAACATAAATATAGTTAATAATGAGGTTTTGCACTACGATCTAGGATCTATTGTGCCCTCTTCTATATCACATATGGTCACCGAGGTCGAGAATCCGGAGTAATTCCAGGAGCGCGAGAACGTTACTGAAGTGATGTGATCCCTGTCCACGTAGATAGAACCTAGGGCCTTAATCCTGCTTATGCAAATTGCTGGGCAATCCAGAATCAGGTTTACAGGGGTTTCCTGTTCCGTGTCGCAGAACCGGCAGTTTGCGAAAGAGAGTATGCTCATGTTGGACAAACGCTACTTGAGCCAGCAGTGCCCTGTGTAGAGCGCGACGAGGAGGCGGAATTTGTCGTGAGAGAGCTTGATTATTTCCTTAAACCTTGAGAGGTTGTACCCTCCTAGAAGCAGCTTGGCATGGCGCATTCTTGCTGTCTGCTGCCAGCGATGTTCCCTCTCCATTCTCTCCTGCATGCGGAGCAGCGCCTTAAGAGTGTTAGACCCCACTGTGATGCAGGGTTCTGGTCCCGTCATCTTGAACGCTGCCGCAGAACGGTTTAGTTCGTCGGTTATCTCGTTTGTGGTTACCTCTTTATGCCCTGGCACCCATATTCGGTGTACCCGGTCGCTTTTAGCGCCGCTTGAATGTCGCTAAGAATGGCGATACGCTGGTTGCGATAGTTGCGGTGGACATTGAGTTCTACGCACTGACTCATAGCAAAAACTTCTGCTGGGCAAATGCTTGGAAAACATCCCATTCATAAATACATGTCTGCTTCAATGCCTTCAAGTGTTTTTAAGCCGTCAGTGTACCACTGGATAGTGCTGTCTCTCAGCAGAGTATCAAGCGTGAAGTCATACCACTCTGTTTTGCTGCTGAGAGTAACTCTAAGATTCTTTGTGAAATTAAACCTTTTCGTAACGCTGTCCCTTGGAAGAAAGGCCAGTGGTGTTTTCCTCGAGAGCCTTTATTGTTTTTAATCTAATTTATTTTCACTATTTTATTTTAGTTTTATTTACTTTCCTTAATTTTTCTCATTTTGTAAATATTTTTTTCTTCTTTTATTTTTTACTTTCTTCTGTCCCAACAATTCCACCAACTCAATTTGGTTTATAATTTCAACTATTCCGAATATGGGTCAATGGCTGTAAACTTCTCTCGTGCCACTGAACTGCTCTACACTCCGCCACCCAACCAAACAGTCATAATGCATTAATAATGTAGCGACACCTACATTTAAACTGGAGTGTATTGAAGCATATTGTCCACTGCCACGAACACTAGCACACTGGCAGCTCCGCAAACACATGCAAGTTTAATGCGAATTTTCACACCTCAAAAAAGGTGAAGCAGAAAGTGAAAAGTTTTACGCTGTAAAAGTTGCCAATTCTTTATTATTATTTTTATTTCTTCATACGGCGATGGTTGTATATATATATATATATATACATATATGTATATATGTTTATTTCTATATATGTATGTATTTATGTTGCCTGAATCGCTGGCTGTTGACTTGCCGTTTCGTTGAAATGAAAAATTACTCAATTCAGCATATATGTATACCTCGCTTCTATACTTACATACTTATATGTCGGCTATGTCTGTTCGATTGGTGTTTTGTTTCAGCTATATCATTATGTCGCTACCTACAAACATTCAATATCATTATATTTAACTTCATCACTGTCAACACCAATACCAGCAACAACATAATAATCACCTTCATATATTTGTTGTTGGCATGCCAGCAGCACCAAGAACCATCCGCACGATCGCTGCTGACCAAGAGTGCTCCTCGCTCGCTCCTCCTTTGTTTACACTGTGGCACGTTGCTGCAGTTAGTTTTTATGTTACTGCCAGTTGGTTACCGGGCAGTAGTGCCTCTGCTTTTTCGCTGTTTTTGTCCATATGTGCCCTAAAGTTTGACGCACAGGTGCCAGCACGCGATGGCTGTGTGGGTGTGTGTGTTTGTGTTGGTGTTTTGATGTTTATTTGCGGAATTTCGCGAATTTTTAGCATTGTAGCTGAGTTCTTGTTGTTGTTATTTTTCATGCGGTATATTTTTATACTTTTCTTTATTACTACCTTGCGGTTGCCGTTGAGCAAGTTTTTGCGCCTTCGCTTTTATTGATTTTATTGGCGGTTACTCAGATAGCATTTTTGTGAAACCCAATTGCAACAGTCTGCGGTCGGTTATTAGTAATTTTGCTTATCGGCAGACGATTTCACGTATTTACTATATACATATGTATATGTATACATATATAGCTGTATTTATAGCAGTCTTCACTTCTTACCTGTTTTTGTAAGCTTTTTTTCTGTGCCGTTTTCTGCGAAACTGCTTTATGTGCTTTTTTATTTTTATTTTTATTGCTTTTATTTGCCAATTTTATTTAATATTTTGTTATTGCATGCTTTTTGCTACCTGCTGCTTTATTTTCACGCTCAATTTAATTGAGCGCGTCATCAATTAGCACATGCAACTGGCTATTTTAATCAAGTTAGCTTAAGTGGCAGTGTTCCGCGAATTTTAAACCATAAAAAAATTATATAAATTATATGAGCAATTAGCTAGAATTCAGAAATACTTGAAATTCAGAAATGTTAAAGCAACTAGTGAGCATATTTATTGAGTCAAATTAGACTTCTTGAGAGAGCTTAGTAGGATTATTGGAACTATTGGCTTCGACTACTCCAAAAATATCTTTTAAGAGTCGGTTAGAGATGACTCTAAGAATATTTCTATTAATGCACTCATATTGCTTTGAAAAATTGATGTTCTTGAGGACCTGAAGTCAGAATCCTTGTAGATTAGTTTAGGTTCATCTAGTAGGCTAATGAGCCGCGTATAGACTAGTTTTAGTCCTTTGCGATACCAGATGGAGGTCAGTTACTACATTTTAGAGGAGTAGTTATCCTTTAGGATGCCTGCGCCTGACGCGAATTTTAACTATCACTACCGATACCTCCTTCAGCGTATCATACGGTGGGGACTCCAGATGCTTACAGCATCGTCGTATAGACAGTGCATGCAATACGAAATTACTGCCTTGATTACTGCTGTTTACATAGATGTTGACTCTGGAATTGCCTGCAGTTCAATTAAAGGCAAGATCCGCGGCTTTCACAATAGCAAAGACCCCAGCTTGATAAATACTGCCTTATGATTAACTCCATTTTCCAGCCATCCGTACAGATGGTTGGTTAGATTGTTGCGCATTGCTAACATATCTTTACACCAGCCATCTTTTTTTATGTTTACTTTGAACGTTTTTTCCGAGTTGAAAAGTGGTGTCATATAGTCGGTGTTTAACAAACTGCCATTACCCATCGTTACCAAAGCAGACTTGGTCTAACAAAAACTGTGTAGCATCAGTACATGAGAGAAAGAGAGAGCCACCAAGTTGTGCCAAGCATCTGCCTACACGCATATAAAGCATTGCTGGCTTTTCTCACTCTTTCGTCCATGTTGTGCTTCCACAACAGTTGGTGTTCAAGATTACTCCAAGGTATTTGGTGCTGATTTTGAGAGAGAGTTGTCTCCCATTTATCGAAGAGAACCACCATGGAGGAGTTTTATGATTGAATACAAGCAGATCCGTTTTCTCCAGGTTTAGCCACAGACCAGCTGGCGATGCCCAATTTTGGACTGTATTGAAAGTGGTGGTCATAATACTGCTTATGATCTCTACACACCTACACACCTGTTATTAAGATGGCAATGTCGTCCGCAATGCCACTATCTTTGGAGCTTTGCCATCCAAGATTATACTATAGAAATGGAGACTGCACTCCACCTTGCGGAGTACCCCTACAGACTTCCTTGGTCATTCTAACATCGTTCCATTCTGCTCTAATGCTTCTAGAGGTCAAAAGGTATGAAGCGTTGTATAGCAGAATCAACACCTATCGACTGAACAGAATAGATTCCGTAAAGACATTGTTGAACGCTCCAGAAATGTCCAGGAATGCTTTAAGGGCGTTTTTCAAAAGCCCTTTTGATATTATATACCAGTGTTTGAAGTGCAGTCTGTATTGATCTGCCCTTCGTATATGCGTGCTGTGCCTTGGACAAGCTTCTGGGAGGCGCTGCGGCCCCAATGTGCACGTCCAAGATTTTCTCTATCGTTTACAGCAATTTATTAAAAAAACTTATCACTGTTCTTACTATCACTAACAATAGATAATATACCATATTCAACAAACTACTATGTACTCATCGTATGAATACCACTGTGAAGATGTTCCTTGTAGTAACGAGTTCAGCCCTTGACATAATACGATTTTCTAAGCTTCATGTAACCAAAAGAAAAAAAATTATTCACTTTTTCTAATCTCTCTTTTCAATATACAATTTTTACAAATTCCTCAATTCTCGGTTCTTACTCAATACTTTTTATATCTTATAAGATTATGCTGCCACTTGATCGATAATATACTCTTTATATTCAAAAAGTACTAAAATAATTAATTGCAGAAAACTATAATGTCTACTTGAAATCAAATTCCAATGTGTATTTGAAAAAATAAATAAAAGAGATATTAGATAAAACTTCCAAATTTGGGCTCTTTGAGAACTTCAAAACAAACAAATCAAATAGAAAGTATCTGCGTTCTTTAGCATTCACTTTTACTTCGACTTTTCATTAGAAAAATCAGATTTGATCGATTCAAAACAAATCTGAGTGGTTTTGTACATGATATGTGCATATGTGCTTCATTCTTATGTAGGAACATATTTAAAGTAGACTTTGATTTTAAGCCGAGCATAACAAACCATTAGGGTATTTTATTCGTGTTACGAGTTTTTGAAATATATAAGAAGTTTCTGGAAATTTTATTATCAATAATATCTTAGAACACTCTCCGTCTCAAGATTTCAAATATGTTAGAACTTTTTATTACACGTTTCTGTAACGAACTTCATATTTTTCTAAAAGATTCCTAAAAAATAATAAATAATCTCCTAAAAGATTCCTAAATAAAAAATTATCTTTCAGCAAGTTTTAGTTGGAGGTAATCAAAGTTTGCGTTTGAAAAGATGTTATTTTTGGGAATTAGCGTGAAAGAAATACTTTTCATAAAGTTGTAGAAAGCAACCACAGAGTAGTTTTTAGACGTGTTTTGTTCAAT